>RJWM01000218.1:0-257061 GCA_004363535.1 Dasyprocta punctata
TTTACTGGAACTGACTCATAGAATTCCATGGAATTGCATAAAATTGCAAATGAAAAGGTGTCTGAGGGGTTGGAAAACTCCTATACATTAAATCCTTACAAGCCTTGGAAGAAAGTAATGGGTCAGAACAAAATGATCTGCAATGAGACAGTAAAGACTTGAACACATGGTGATACAGGACTTTAACAGTAATACAGGAAAGGCCAAAGACTAAAATGATCTACCTTAGTTCAAAAAGTTCTAAAAAGGGCTGGGGGTTTGGCTCAGTGGCTTAAGCGCCTGTCTGACAGGCATGAGGCTGTGAGCTTGATCCCTGGTGCCGCAAAAAAAAAAAAAAAAAAAAAAAAAAAAAAAAAAAAAAAAAAAAAAAAAGAATCAAAAAGTTCTAAAAATAATTCTTAAAAAGAAGCTTTGAGTAAAATGTTTGGAAGAATAGAATCATTACCAAGAAACAAGGCTGATGATGTCCACCTAAGTAATGACAGTAAGAAAGCAAATTTATAGATTCCAGCTTCCCTTCTGCCTTCTGTACCAGAAGCAATCTTTAAACTGAGATGGAAGTGATGAGCTTGAAGCCAGAGTAGGGAGTGAACCGAGTGTATGGAGTTCCTCAAAGTGAATTTTCCAGAAACTCAGATAGATTTGTTCCAAGGTAACTCTTAAAGTTGTATTACTAGATTTTATATGGGTCACACACAGGTCATTCTGGAAGATAGGAGAAGTGCTTGAAATAAGCAAATATTATTAAAATTTTCCAAAAATGTAGAAAAATTCACATTCAAGAAGTCAGTTTAATGATATGACACTGATTTCCAAAAAATGTGGGAAATTTATTCCATTAGTGATAAATTGGGAGTCTTAAAGAGAATTTTGTTTTTTAATGAAAGAAGATGATTTATTTGAAGGGAAGGGGAAGTAGAGAGATGGCAGACAACCTCTCTAAATGAGTACAGAGTATTTGAAAGAATCATTCTCCTTGGAGAGAAATATTTTCAGATCTCAGGATAGGTTATAGTAACACGTCTTGTCAGGCAATTCCATTTCCTTATCTAGTACAAGAGGAAAAATTAATTTATTAAAAATTTTTGATTTTGTTGTTAAATCACTGTTTTTCAAACTGCTAATGATCATGCTTTTCTCATGAAAAACAATGAAAGCATATGGTAATACATATAGGAGCATAACAACTTTTTAAATAAAGAAATCTAAAGCATCTTGACTATTGACCACTACTAAACAGTGAAGTATTCTTTCTAAGAATCCATTCATGGCCACATCCCTAGTCATTGTAACTAATAATTCTATCAAGTCCTTAAATGAAGATAGTTGTTATATACTGTCTTAGTTACTTTCACTCGTTGCTGAGACAAAATACCTGACGTCGAAAATTAGGGAAGAAAAAGTTTATTTCTTACAGTTTCTCTGGAGTTTCAGTCCTTACTTAGTTGGCTCTAAGGCAGTGTGTTGTGTGGGGGGAGGGCCGCTGTTCATGGCGGGTGCAAGCAGCAAGGTGCACTGGTGAGAGAGAAAGAGGGCGAAAGGGCAGAAGGGCGGAAGGGCAGAAGGGCGGAAGGGCGGAAGAGGAAGACACTCCTTCCTTTAAACTGTATGTTGGCTCCACCCCTGGGCGAGTGTAGCACTCACATCACCAAACCCAGCGCTAGACAACAAACCGAACACGAGCAAGCACCAGACTTAGCCCCATCAAAAGTATATGTGGCCTTGGGGGGACATAGCATACCCAATACATATATGTAGGTGACAGAAACCTGGGAAGGATAGCTTGTCCTCCAGGCTGTCAAGTGTGAAGCATATCAGTCCATTTCAGTGGATTTTATCACTTGCTGGTAAAATGACACTAGCAAATGTCTGAGCTTCTCTGAGTATCAGTCTCCCCATCTGTAAACAAGGATAATAATTAATTCAAAAGGATATAATTAAATGATGACAATTGTAAAATGCACATTATAGTGTTCAGTATACAGTACGTGTTCAACAAACAAAAGCTAATGATTGTACTGTCCATAGAGAATAGGACAATGAACTACAATTAACAAGGCAGACATAATAGGCACAAAAAGGTACAGTTTCAGGCTCAAAGTTGTAAGAATCCATTATATCTACACAGAAAAAGCAGTTCCATGTGGAGAAAAGCTTAAGAGCTTTCTCCACAAATTCATTATCAGTCTACACATAATAGTGAGAAGAAGCTGAGTTGAATTTTATTTTATTACACTTGTATGACACTAGAAATAATATGTTGTAACATAACTGTGTATGTAAGAGAAGTATCTTAAGAATATCAACTAACTGGTTTGTGGACATAAAAGTCAGCTAAAATGACTAAAATTTGTAATTTAATAAATGAGAAGTGTTTAAACTAGAAAAACTTTGACAAAAGTATTGAGAGCAACTGTCATTTACATATAGTGAATACCATGCAAACATGTAGAATAAGAAGTACATCCTCTGTATACTCATGCAGAAAGAATTCTAAGGCAAATTAAGTGAAAATAACAAATAGCAAGCTGCAGGATAGTGGGAATATTATATGCTCCACATTATAAAAAATGAATATACATTCGTATTTGCTTGGAAATTCACAAAATGAAGACTTGAGGAGAAACTCAGAACACTTCTTGCCATTTGCAGATGAGACCTGTGCAGACAACAGACAAAAACAAAGACTGGGAAAGTCCTAGTTCATACCTCACTTGATGTGGTTCCCCTAGCAGCTGATCTGAGATGACAGTTTCTGTGGAAACAGTTTATTTAGGAGAGGCTGCTAGGGAGCAGCAAAGTAAAGTAAACTGTAGATGTGTAGTACTATACTGATCTCCACCGTGGAGTAGTATCCCTCTGGCAAAGTGAACCGAGTATCAGGGTTACCCCAGCAGAGGCTGAGGACACTGCCACCTCTGGACTTCATGAGAGTGCGAACCCATAGGAAAGCATTTCATGCTCTCTGCCTTGGGCACCAAGAGATGCTTCCATTATCTATTATGACATTTTCTGATTCTTTCTGACATTTGAAATAAATGAAGGTATTTGGTTCAAAGAAAAAAAACACAAATTAAATTTTAAAGGGAAATAAAATAACCCTGTATCATAAAATAGTAGCAATACTGGCTTCTAGAAAGAAATCAGCTCTATTTTTGGTGAGTTCTGACTCACAAGTAGAAGCAGTATAGTTTCTAATAATATAGTAAATACCAGTTAAAGTAGGAAGTACTTTCTAATAATTAGAGCTACAGTCTTGTGACACCTTGACAATAATCTACCACTGGCCTCACACAGAGAACTCACTCAAAGATCTATTTTAAACAAATATTTATTGGGTATTAACCACAAGGTAATAAACAAGGTAGTTAATCTCCAGAAGTGACTGCCAGAAGATGAAGTAGCTTTTTATGCAACAATAAAAAACTAAGCAGCCCTTTACATGATTTTTTTCATTTAATTCCCTTAGTATAACATTCTTATAAAGTGGTTAGTTCATATTAGGAAACCAAGGAGCAGAGTGATAAATCCTCAGCCATGGGTAGTCATATGGGTGTCACAGCACATCTGTAGCCTTGCTGGTCTAGTGAGCAGCCCACGTCACTGCCCTCTAAGGGAGCTTATTAAAAATGCAGAAAACCAGGCCCCACCCCAAACTGAATCAGAATCAGAATCTGCATTTGAACATGATCCCCAGGTAATTTTATATGAACCACATAGTTTAAGAAAGGAAACTTTACAGTGTTTTGCACATTAGGTAGCTTTCTGCCACTGTAACAGCTGCCTGAGATAATCAATTTATAAAGAGACAAGGTTTCTTTTGGCTCAAAGATTTGAAGGTTCTAGTGCATGACTGGTTGGTCCCATTGCTTTCAGCTTATAGTAAAGCAGCACATTATGATGAGTCCATGCAGCAGAGCAAAACCACTCACCTCATGGCCAGGGAGCAAAAAAGATGAAGCAGAAGGGGCCAGAGTCCTACTGTCCTCTTTAAGGACATACCCTCAGTGACCTAAAACCCTCTCCTGAGGCCCGGTCTTCTCAAAGTTCTACCTGGGGATTAAGCCTTACACACATGGGCCTTCTGGTGGATATTCAAGGCCCAAACTATGATGTTTAGATTCTACAACTGGCAAATATGATTCATCTTATCCCTAATGAAAACGTATTAGTCCCTATTTAACCTATATTTGTTTTTGATTAAATTAAAAATTATAATCCATATAGCAATAATACATAAACTGAACCACTACCAATAAGTGCAGTATCTGATGATCATGTATGTCTTTAAAAATATCATCTCTCAGGGCCGGGGATTTAGCTCAACAGCACAACCCCTGCCTGGCAAGCACAAGGTCCTGAGTTCAATTTCTGGTACAAAAATATATATGTGTATAAAAAAAGAAATCTAAAAATATCATCTCTGGTAGGTGTGGTGGCCAATAATTCAGCACTTGGGAGGCTGAGGTAGGAGGATCATTGTGAGATTGAGACCAATCTGGGCTACAAAGTGAGTTCAAGGCCAACCTCAACTACATAGTGAGACCCTGTCTCAAAAAATAAATAAATAAATAAAAATAAAAAATAACATCTCTGACATACTGTATGCACATGACGGGGATAGATCATTTGGAACTGAAAGATGTTTATTTGCCCAATTTGAGGATGGTGATCAGTGCTATTATGTGCATAATACCTAGATATCCTCAGTGCTAGCTCAGTGACCTATTAAATACTATAGTTAGAGAGTTATCTTCAGTTCATTATAAACCGCACTCATAGTTGTGAGGTGCTCTATTATGAATTGAAACAATGGTACCTGAAAACATGAATAATACATCACACTAACAATGCTTTTGGAACCATTATGGCATAGAATATTGTATCAATCCATAATTTTAAGATGGAACTAAATGGATCTTTCATCTGAAAGAACTACTGTGATGTGTCAATTTATACCAGATGTTAATAAGAATATACTATCATATGAAATCCTTATTAAAATATTTTATATAAGATGTACTTGCATTAATAGATAGCTGTCATTTGTTACTAAATACAGCTGCTAAAAGAACCTTTTAAGTGCTTTCAAAATTTGTTTTTAAGACCTTGACATTGGATTGAATAAAAAGTATTATGGAACCAATCTTTCATGGTAAAAATGGACATAATGGATGAAATACTGTATGTTGCTTACTTCATTTTTGCCAGGTCAAATTGAAATTCCCATCAGCTTTGACACCCCTTACGTGGTCACATAATAAATGAGCGAGAGCCTAAATATGGACATTAAATATTTCATTTGCCCTAGACATTATTACCATTCACTGCAGTTCAACTTTTGAGACTATCTTTCACATTTCTTTTTTGAACATTATAATCTTTTCCTTGTGAACTTCTCCTATGTTAGGGGTGTTAAATAAGGTAGCTCACTCAATTATGAATCATTCTGGATTATAAATTCATGTATCATTAACCATTAATTCAACAAGTACACAGTGATCTGTTTGGTCTGAAATTGCATCAGAGTGTGAAGTAGTACTTTAGGATGATTAAATTAATAAAATAAATTGAATAAATGTTCAATATAAGTGAAATATGGCCCCCTCACCTAAGGGTAAATAAATAAATCCACTGTTTACATTGTTCCCCTTTGACTTCATTTTCTCCATCATCTTCTTGCTGACACTAACTGTTCCTCCTGATGGAATCAATATTTTAAATATGAATCAAAATGCAAAGTAGGGGGGCTTAGGCACACATAAGTTTTCAGTAATATTTTTCTAATGGCTTAGAATCATTTATCTTAGTCTGAAAGGCTTTTGACTAGTGAAGGAATCGAGTACTTCTCATTTTCCTTGAAGTTACTTTCCAGTTTCAAAAATATCTGTTTTTAACAAAAGATGCTAAGATCAAACCTAGTGTAAGAACTACAGCCCTTTATCCTCATTATTGTTACTATTATTATTTTACAGAATAAATATGGAACATGACTTCTATACTGCTTTGGCATCATCATTAGTAAATATTATAATTTTCTTCCCAGAGTTTTGTTTTATTTGGTCTTAATCATGCTCCTGTTTCTGCTGGGAAGAGACTTCTCTGTTAAAAACAAGATCAATGTTGTGCCAGTCTTACAGAGGGATATTTTAAAGAACTACTTTATATCACTAGCTAGCATTTCGAAGCCCAAATTAGACCTGAAGATGCGTACTATTCTCAGCTTTCCTACTTATATTTGATCTTTACTTTTTCCATGTATGGTGATATTCCTCACCAAGTAATCAGACAACAGTATTGTTTGGGCATGCATACTAAAATCTAGAAGTTCTGAGATAATTTGTTGCTCAAAACCAAAGAACTTGAGTTGTTACTTAGAAAAAGGGGTCAAAACTTTAATAAGAAATTACTATCTACTCTCTGTGGTTTCTAAATTCTAAATAACCTTGACATAGCATCTGCTGGTTTCCAACAAGTTCAACTAAATTAGGAATTGAATGTTCATGCTTTCACTGACCCCTTATTTCAGAGTTTTAGTAGCCTGGGATGGGGTAACTTTGTGAGCTTCACTTATAAAAATACATTATTTGAATTAGAATTTTGGAGATGAAACATTATGCACTTGGGAGAGGGAAAGAAATAGAACCACAAAATTGATTATTTCTCAACAAACTTGAAAATCTCCAAGAAACAATACACAGCCTCCATATTGACTAAATGTCACATATTTGTACATTCCTACTCGACCTTTCGGCTACTCCCTCTCTCACATTTTACCACCCCAGCCTTTGCCTTATCTACTGGCAAAGAAAGCAACTTTTCAGTTGGCATTTGTGCCACCTTTAAATATATTCCTTTTTTGTCATTCAGCAGACAAACTCCACACTTTGTATCCCCCTCTTGCCCCTCCCAAGCCCTATCCCTCTGTCACTAACACATTCTTCCATTACTTTCAGGCCACACAATGTCACCATCTTCATGCTTTTCTTTGCACTCGCCCAGCTGATGTCCCACATCCTTCATTCCGCAGCATCTGAGCAGAACCACAAGATGACAACTTTAGGATCATAATGCGAATTAGTTATGCTCTCGCCATTTCCCATTCTCATTAAATCATTGTCAGGACAATGGATTCATGTGGTACCATTTCCTGTTCTCATTACAATTTTTGTCACAAGAATGAGGTATCCGAAATTCAATGCTTCTCCTAGCCTTTGAAAAATAATAGTTAACTCTGCTGCTTTGACCTATTTTTCCTGTTCTGCATTTGCCTTGTCTCAGCCCTCATCTCCCAGGGCTGTTACAGCTTTGACAATTAGAAGATAAAGATAAGGAGGCCTGAATATGGTGAAAGTTCAGAAATCCCAAAACAAGATTTTGTTGACATTTTGCTTTTCTCTTTTCAGTGACAAAATTAAACCTGACACTGTAGCGTGTGCTTTCCACAAAACTTCGGTAGTCCACACGTGCTGGCTTCTTAGGGAAATGATGAATCAATCTTTTTTTATTTCACCTTTACTTTTGCTTCAATTTAAAGAACAAATAGACAACTTGTCCTTCAAAAAACAAAAGGAAAGAAATGAGCTTTATGGTTTTCTCGTCTTTTTTAAATATAATTTCAAATGTATGTTACTTGTAGGGGAAAAAAACCCCACATTCTTATCATTCAAATATATGATATGAATAAATTACTTTATTTCCCCTCCCTGCTGATCCTAGCTGCCTTTACCCAGGTTTGTTTTACAATTGATGGCTTTGTTCTTCCAAGACAGTTACACGTTCTGTTTGGGTTCAGGTGGAAGTCTTATAAATACTAAGTAATGATTTGTTAACTAAACGCTCCTGAAGCTGTCTGTCAGCTCTCCCTACAGCATAATAGCAGCCTCACCTGCCTGCAGTCACTTCAGGGCGCTCTAATTAAATGCAAACTTTGTAAAACACCAAAGAAGCGCAGGCAACCCAGAAATGCCATAGAAATGTGTACTTTTCCCTTTGGTAATGGACTGTTACAACTGTTTTGTTATTGTGCAGGCAGTGTGAACAAAGCATGTGAGAAAAAATGAGAGATCATTTAATTGTTGATAGATCAGTGGCCCCATTTGTAAAACATGTTATAAATGGTGATGTGCTTAAAACTAAAATCCAGTTCTCTTCAGATTCGTAATAGCAAAACTGACTTCAATATGGTGAGAGAATTTTAAATTGCTACCTGACTCTTGTCATGTTTTCTATCTTGTTTCCACTTGTTTTTTTTTTAATCATGTTTATATTTATACATATTTTCAATTATTTTGAGTTGTGGCCCAGCAAAGCACCTGGGATGTAAGAGCCACAAAATAAATGTTTGTCCATGATGAGGAGAGAGGAATGGGCGAGTTATTGGGGTGGGTTCGAAAAGACACGTTTAACCTGAAAGATGAAATAGTTTTCAGATTATGTTTTTATTGGCTCATGGTAAATATAGTTTGTTTTCTTTAAGTAGTTTCTTTCTATTTAAAGTCTTCATTAGAAATGATTCTGTCAGATTAGATTATGAATATGGTCATAAATTATTTTCTCCTTTATTACAGATAATGCTTAATCATGCCTTATTTTTTGATACACTGCTGGATTTTATATTCAATATTTTATTTAGAATCATGCATCTTACTCTGAAAGTGAGTTTGTATTGTAGTTTCATTTGGTTTGGTTTGTGCCATCTTTGCCCAGTTATATTATTAAAGGAAACTGACTTGGCCAGAATTTCCATATTTCATCTCATTAGCGTGACAGCGTAAGTAGCCTTCAAAGGTTAGATAAAACTCAGCTTCGAAGGCATCTGGAATCGGTAATTTTCATGGCACATGGCTAACCACCTAATGTTTTCTGGAGTAAATGGTCCTCAGGTTATCATTTTCTTTGGGGAATAATTTTGTTAATACCTATTTTGCCAGGAAATTACACATTTTCTCTAGGATTATTAATTTGTTGCTAGAGTTTCAGGTAGTACTGCCTTCAAATTTTTTTAAATTTCTCCTAATTCTATGGTCGTGCTTCCTAGTTTTTATTTGTAACCACCTCTGTCCGAGAGTATATATTTTATAAATATAACTACTAGGGAACCATCTATTTAATAGCAGTTTCCAAAAACAAGCTTTTAGATTTTTCTATCTTATTTAATATTCATTTTCCTTTTTTTTTGTTTGAAGCCTTTTCTTTTTTTTTTTGTTTATATAGTTCTTTTGCAATTTAAGAAGATGGATAATGATTTTAATTTTTAGTCTGTTTTCATTCTTTAATAATGAAGGCTCTTAAAGCCAAAGCTAGTCCTTCAGTTACAGCTTTCACTGCACTTTGATGTTTAAAATAAAGTAGTTCCCATCTCAGTATATTCTAGATTGCATTTAATTTCAGTTTTTCATCCTCAGATTTTCCAGGAATTATCTAGGAGCATTGTTTTTTATTTTTAAGTAGGTAAAATTATTTCAATCATCTTTGTCTCTGTTTTAGTTATATTAGTTCATGATTTTTAAAAAGGAGCCTGAAAATCATACTTCTCCTTTTTAAGAAACTTAAGTGTTTTTGATTAGTTAACATATTCAAATAGTCTCTGGATATATAAAATATATATTTTATGACAAATGAAAACATATCTATGTGTTTAATAAGCCAAGCTTACTAATAACTTCTCGTATGTCTACTTATTTTTTAGGTAGTAGATCTGCTTCATTCCACAAGTACTAATGAAAATTCTCAGTCTAAAACTCTAATACTTTTATTGTATTATATTTTGTTTAACTAATGGTTTTTGCTGAGTGATTCGTTGTGAGCTCATTTGGAGATTTATGGGTGTTAATCATATTTATTATAAATTATCACTTTGCATTTCCTCCAATCCTTCTTTTTCCTGCTTACTACTTTTGATCTTCAGTGTAACTTTGTCTGTTACTAGCATTACTACTCCTGTTTTCATTTTTCTTATGTTTGCATTTACTGGTACCCTTTGCTCATCCTTTATTTCTTAATATTTCTATCTTAAATGAGATCATAAAGCTGTTTTTTAAAAATCCATTGTTTAATCTCTGCTCTTTGATGGGAGAATTCAGTCCTTCATATTTAATTTAATGACTACTATATTTTATTTTGCTTCCTCCAGAATTTAGCATCAGTTCAAATGCATTGGTAATTCAAGGAATTCAATCAAATATGTTATGTCTAGCCATATGTCTACTTATTATGGGCTGTCACCAGACGTTACCTTTGCTAACATTGTCTGTTGTAAAACTAACTCATACAGAGCTAGTTCAAGGCTGTACTATTACTTACCATTTTTTCTATTATTCTGCCTCTGAGTTCTTATAATGTTCCTGGAAAGCTTATCTGCACCTTGTGTGCTTAAATAACCCTGTGAGGTTATAATTATTTTTTCTTAAATTTTGTAGATTGGAATTTGAGCCCCAAAAGTTTCCATGACATTCTTAGAAAACACTTGACTAGTATAGAATAAAGTAGAATTTGGAACCCAGATACTGAGTTTAGTCTGTTGTTAATAACAAGTGAGCCTTTACATCAATTTTCATTATTCACATACAACCGTTAAGGTCGTATAGTAAAAGGAAACCTTGTCATTACATGAAAATATTCCCTTTGAACTGGTTAATAAAATACCTTCCCTCTAAACCTTCTTCCCCAATGAACAGTAATATCTTCTCTAGCCTTGAGGGCTTCTGAATCAGTTTATCAGTTGCTCGTCTCTAATTGCTAGCAACAAAAATCAACTCTTGCTAACTTAAATTTTACAAATTTGATCAAAGAATTTTATAAGTAGCTTATAAAATGAAGTCACACAGGAGGGCAGGGCGGATACAGGGCAGATTTGTCTTTGCATGTTTGTTGTTTCGTTTACCTTAAATCAGACAACTGTGATCAGAACTGAGCATACAATTTTAAATAAATTATAGTCCCTTCCCTTAAGGAAGATAAACTCATTTGAAAAATTTCACTGGAAAATCTCAAGTAAGCAAAAGGTGCTAGACAGTGACTAGAGTCTGACAATAGCCCGTGTCTATAGAATGCTCAGGTTGCACCCTAGGCTCTGCCAAGCCCTGTACTGCACTGGGCTTCAGAACATCCCAGTATGATACCCATTTTATAGCAAAGAACACTGAGGCTTAGGACCTAGGATTCAAGCCCAGCCAGTCTGACTTCTGCTTGTGCTTTTAATGTCTCTTATGTACTGAGACAAAGAATATTAGTTGGATAAACATGCAGATAAGCAAATGCAGAAATATATGTGTCATATTCCTTTTTAGATTCAGTAACCCACCCTGCCTTTATCATCTCTATTTTTGTCAAAATCCAGTGTGTGAATATATTTCTGGCTCTGTCCAGCATCCCTTCTTTGAATAATAATAGATCAATATGAAAATTTTCTTTCCCAAAATTTTATGTTATTTCAATATCCCCAGTTGCTTTGTTGGTCCAGAACAAAAGGTGGTCCAGAATTAAGTCCAGAATTTTGAATCTCTTTATATATTTAGATATTAAGCTTTAAGGGAAAAAAATCTCGGAAAAGAATGTTCTTACCATAACGTGCAGAACTCAGGTGACAAAATATTATACACATTTGTTTCCATTTGTGCTTCATATAAACATGCAGCCACATAAACACATGCACACAAACCCTTTCAAATTAGTGCAAAATTCCGAACGTCGGTTTTCTCTGAAAGTAAGTGTATTTTTATGTGCATTTCTTTTTTTTCATTATCATTACCAGGCTTTATTAACCAAAAAATGATTTTTAAAAGTCATGAATTTTTTACACAATTTCACGAGATGTGTTAGTTATCTCATGGGTGTTCTTCTGTCTTGTACTGAGGAAATTTTTTTGAGGCAAGAATACCTGCATAACAGCCCTTCAAGTGTCTAACATCAAGTCCCCAAACCATACTGGGTAAATGGAGTAACATAATTGATCTCCAAAAACTTTCATTAAGTCTTTTGCTAGCTATGTATTTGAATAAATCAGCTCACAAGGAAAATTCGGTGTTAAATTCAATGCTGAAGGAATTATGCAGGATTTACCAATGCCTTTAAATTAAAGATTCCTATACTTTTTCTTGCTAAAATAAAACTATCATTTTCATTTTTAAAAAAATAAATATAGCCCAGAAGAGAATGACAGTAATATTTGCGAGCAGTTATATTAGAACCACATTTCTACTTTTGGAAATCAATATATTGTTGGGGCACCCTGAATTTCCACTGACATTCAAATAAGCTGTCTGAAATCACTAATATTATGGTAAGAGGATCCTTCTGCTGAAAGCATGTGCCCATAAGAGTTCTAAATTCAGTGTAGGATGATGAGTTGGCAGGGCAGAGCTGTTGCTTGAAATATAATAACAAGGAAGGAAACCAGGAGAAAGATGCTTCCATTAAATTTTCCATCTAGTCCGTATGTTCCCACTATTAAAATGGACTCAATGTTTTGTCTGTTTTCCACACACAAACCTTGTGACTAACCACCTCAGCTAAGTTTAAATAACTTGAATCCTAACATTAAAATTGAGTACGTGTCATTTCCCTTTCAAATATCTCTAGCCTCACAACTTGATCTTGAAAGCTGTTTAAGTCTTTCATAGCTTTTACATGTGATTTGAGAAGTTGACGGATAATTCATATCTTAGGACTTGAAAGTTTTAGCAAGTGGAAAAGATCGGAAGTCCTTGGAAATTATTTCAGAAGTTCATTCTCTTTTATGTCCAAAGACATGGTTGACATCTGAAGAATAAAATTAAAGTAACAATAAGCCGATTTCTCTCATTTGGGCTCCAGGTGGGGCAGAGATAGGTCCTGAAGATCCCCCTAATGGGGATAATGCTCCTAAAGAAATCTGAATTCTCTCACATCTAAGTAAGATTAGAAAGAGTGCCACCATCATCTTTACAGCAAGTAGAATTGGGCCTAGCAAATAATTTTTTAAAAAATCAGTGACTCTAGGGCTTAAGAGCACGAACACCAAAGTCAGAAAAATCTGATTTCAAATCTGGACCCTGGCTGCTTACTGAAAATCTCTACACTGTAAGGCCACTGGTTAAAAATCTCTATGCTGTAAGATTGAATACTTACTGCTTCATAGAGCTGTATAAATTGAATGATGTAACCCATACAGAGAGTTTATCCAAAAGCCTGCTGTATAATAAATTATAACCATAATAATTGCTGCTATTATTACAAATTAAAAGACACCTTCACTTTTGGCATATTTGTAAGTTTCCAGGTTTGCATATACAAATGTGAGGCAGTTATTGACAAGTATGTCTAATTCTCCCTATCTTATTTTAATTGAGTCTCTGTAAGACTTCTAATCCTAGACTTGGCTTCAAATGGCTCCATTTTCTTAGACCACTGCTAAACTGTTTTTTGTTTTGTTTTTGCTTTTGTTTTTACTGCTAAACTGTTGATGCTATTGTTTTCTAATGAATTAATTTATTTTTTGGAGTGGGAGAGGAGTTTGGTCAGTGTATTGACTGTGTATGACAGTGCAGAACTGCTAGTCTCTGAATTTAAATTATTAAAGAATTTCTTCAAGGAACTCAGTCATGAATTCTTCCTACCCTCTGTAGATTTGTGTGCCACTGTTTTTCCTCTCACAGTGCCCTCCTGCTAAGCAGCCAGAGAAAAGTTGACTTACAAAGTTTTTAAAATGAAGGCTATTCTGGGTCTTATTTATTGTTATCTAAATAGCATGGTTTGAAAGAGGACAGCTAGAAAACTGAATGAGAAATACACGTGAAGATTCTTAAAAGTTACTTCAAAGCAGAAACTATCCACCTATAATAATTTTGTCATCACCCAGATTTAGGCCTTTTTATTTTACTTTTATTTTTACAATATTTACTGAGCACTTAAATAGTGTTTATTGAATACTTTCATGGTTAATTCAGTTAATCCTCATAAGACTGTGGGCTGGGTATTAATTGATACTGTTCCATCTGATGGGAAGACTAGTGCAGGCTCAAAGAGAACAGAAAACACACTCAAAGTCCCAAAGCTGGTGACCTGGAAGCTATCCCCTGAGCTAAAGCAGGCTGCCTACAGAGACTGTGCTCCAACCCCTTGCTATGTGTTCGGGTGGGTCATTATAGTTTGTCAAAATAAATAAATAAATAATAATAATAGAATAATAAATAAGAAAATTTAATACATTTACAGCTATTAATAGATAGTTATGTTCCTTTCTTGTGATTTATATAAATGAGAAAGAAAAAGATTACTTGTCTTTTATGATATCATTTGAAATCTGGCAATACTTTTAATTGGTGACTCTACCCGTGAAAGTTCCATGGAGAAAACTGAACCTTCTGTTACTCTGTAATTGCTATTTTCCCAGCAATATGAGATAAGGACAATAAGGTTTGGAAAAAGAAAATGCTGATTGGGAGAAATGAATGGTCTGTGTTCTTCTTTCTGCCATTGACCTGCTCTCTAAAAAAGTCTCTATCCTAAAGTTTTCTTTTTAAAATCATCTATAAATAGGAATTGATTTTTCTTAAAATCTAAAAGGAAGGAAAATCATTTTCTCACATTTCTGTGATGCCAGATAAATTGCCTCTTATCCTATGCCTGAAATGTTTTGAAACCTGATGACAGTAAAAAAGAGTTCATTTAGATTCAATTGGGTATTAAACGATAAATTTTCTATTTGCATAAGTTTGGCTTCTTTAACTTTATACTTAACATGTCAGTTTTTAATGTAATTAATCCATCTGTTTGTGCTTGTAGAGTCCTTTTAAAAAGAGAGCATTTCATAATAGAATGTACTTATCTGAATTCAGAGTACAAAATAAAGCTCACGGGAATGAGCATTTTAAGTTTCACTTAAGGTTATATATGGTACTCTGTGACTTTTCAGGTACATTAAACAGACCTCAGACTAATATTCTCTGATAAAAACAGAATTTTTATTAATCAGTATAACTGAGTACAAATTAAATTCCATTCTCCCCTCCATATTTTATAAAAACATAATGGTATTTGGGAAAACAAAGCGTATTTTAAATTGCTCAAAGACGTCCATATCTTACTCGTATAGCAAAAATATTATATTTTGCTCTATGCATATGCTTGTATTTGTGGGGAAAAGACTGTTTTAGAAAGCGAGGAGCCCTTGGTTGGGGGGAGGGGGAATGTGGTACATAAATTTCACTTAATACAGTATTACATTATTGAACAAAGCAAGGACTATCCACCTTTGTACATTTTTCAGATACATTAATTGGTATTTTTTTCCTTAAGTAGGCTGGAGTCATAGATAACTAATTTTGCCTTTATCATATCATACAAAATATTGGTATAGTACTAGGATGATGCAAACTTGTGTACTTTTAATAAAATAAACATCATTTAGTTCTTATTTGAATTTCCATTAGGGTAGATGTATTGCGGAGTGTAGCTATGCTGGCATGGGTCATCAGAATAACTAGCATTCTAGAGGCCAGATAGTCTAGTGATGGATTTTATTTTTTGTTCATGTGATTTGACTCTTTGTGTACAACTAACAAGGAGAGGTTAGGCATCAGGTTTTGGAAGAAGTCTTTAATGTTAATCTGATGAAATATTTTGAGACATTTGTCATAATTTTAAAAGCAACCCAAATTATTATTTGCCTGCCTGTTAAATTTTATTGCCCTGTTTTTGTGTTTATATTTACAAACAAAAGTAATCTTGAATCACTACCAGAATCCCTAGATTTTAAAATTTCACAACTGACTTATGGGTCTCAGCTAGTGAATTGTACTCAGTCCTAAAACTTTTCATGGATTATAAGAGTTGACAAAGTGAAATACACAAATAGCATTACCCAGCACTTGGGAGGCTGAGGCAGGAGGATCATTGTGAGTTCAAGACCAGCCTGGGCTACAAAGTGAGCCCAAGGCCACCCTGTCTCAAAAAGACAAATAAAATAAAATAAAAATGAAAATAGCATTAATCTTTTACCACAAAGCATTCCAGAAAAAATGTTTGAGAAGCTGAATATCATAAAGCAGCTAATATTTTCACATAAGAACAATGTTAAAATTGGTCAGGAATTCAGCATGCAACATTATATTCAGGAGTAATAATATTTTAATGAAGATCACATAGACCGTGACAGAATTAAAAATAATACATACTCTAAGACATCAAGTGATTATTAAGAGGCTTGGTATTATCCAGTTTTTGTTGTCCAAAACATTAGATATTTTTATTACTTTTCAAACTATATTACTGTTTAATATTTTTGTTTTTGTAACTCACTTTACAAGCTTTAAATTTTTAAAAAATATGCGTGTATTCCCTTATAATCTGCACATGGTCATTTTAAAATCTGAATCCCTGTGAATCTACTTTAATGTCACTTTAAAATGGCTAAAATTTCATGTTCCAGATGCTTTTCTACCAAAACAAAACAAACTACAAAATACTTTAAAAGTGTGAGATTGGAGGCAAGGCATGTCGGGAGTTTATCATGCGTTGTTATTTGGTCTGCAGTGTCCCTGCAAGGTTCATTTGTGGTAATAATTTCTCAGAGATGTCCTTTGTGTCCAGGCCCTACTCAGCAGCAAGGCTTGGGAGGGTTGGAGTGAGTCTGCCTCTCGTCTACCCTGACCTACGGGAGGAAGTCCCCAGGAGCCGGTGATTTAGAGGGAGCCTGACTTCGTAGATTCCCCACCTCGGTGGGCCCAGGGTTTCAAATTCCCCTCATGCAATGAAATCTTCAAAGTCAAGGCTGAAGTTTTGGCTGTGCAAGTCCTCTTAGCATCCCTTAGTATTTGCCAGGTACTGTTGCAATAATTCATTGTTACCTGGTCAGTGAGTCCATGTGTTAGAGAAGATGTCTTAAGTTTTAGTTCAGTATTGTTAGTTGTTTTTCACAGTGGGATGAATCTGAATATCTCATGCACCAACATTAACTGGAAATCAAGATCTAGAAAAATTTTGATGTTCTTCCATGCATGAAGTTTGATATCTCCATACTCTACTTCCCTTTTCTTGCTACTTCCACTGAATAAATTCTATCTTTCCTACAGTTCCATTTCCTGAGGCATGGAATCAGATTGGTTCAGTTCGTCTTTCACTCATAGACTGTGATACACGTCTCTGGCCACCCACAGACAGGCCGAACCTGAATTAGGACAGCTTAGGGCCATGTGGATGAGCAGGGTCTGTGCACTGCTTTCCCTTCCCAAGACAGCTGCGAAGGACAGCTGCCGGAACTGAATACATGCAGTATACGTTCCAAAGCATTTCTGTGCTTGGTTGTAACTGCTTACTTGGTATAGACAGAGCAGATAATCCTTTATAATTGGAGTTAACTGGTCTTGGAGAAGCTTGGTTAAATGTCAAGTTTCATAATTGATGAAAGAAAGAACTAGGCCTAAGCTCCAGTATGCCTGTCCTTTGGGGCCCTTGTCCTTACTCCTGAGTTATACCACATATATATTAAAGTGCTCATGTTCAGATTGTTAAGGGGAAGAGAAGAAAGAAATCTGGGAGTATGAAGGGTCATTAAGTTTTAGAATTCTTATGTTGATTTCTCCAAATTCCATTATATATGTGATTATATTCTCACCAGATATGTAATGGAAAACATATATACTCTGTAATTTTTAAAGCTTACTCTAGACTTCCTCTAAATCACATGCTGTATATACCTAGTACTTTTATACTGTATTTTTAATAATTGTCTAGTATTTTGTATATAGATTTAATTCATGTCCTACATATTCTTGGTAAATACCTCCTAGTATTTTACAGTTGTAATGAACAGGCTGTTTAAAGAATTAAGCCAGGAATGATGATGTATACCTGCAATCTTAGCACTCTGGGTGACTGAGGCAAGAGATTTGTAAACTCAAGAGCCCGTCTGAGCAAGAGCAATTTAATGAGACCTTGTCTCAAAAAACAAATTGTAGTTTATCCATTCCTGTATAATAGCTAAAGACAAGGGTGAATAACGCACCTCCTTGGAAGAAACTACAAATGATGTTTCCTTGAATAGCATTTGAGTGGCTTTGAGGGCATGCTCTCCATTGATTATGGAGCACTGAAGATATATATTACTTGCTTAGTTTAAAGCTGGGTGGATGGATATCACTCCATTCCTAAGTGAGCAGCCCCGCCACACCTCCCAACGTAACTGTTTTTCCAGGGCATACACCTGAGTAAACACCGCCTGGTCTTAGAAGTGTGCTAGCAAGTTTTATTTTGACTCACATCTCCCCAGATCTCTTAGCTGGGCAGGGATCTTTCCCATCAGCTTGAGAGTTAATTTTTGAAAACTCAAATCTAAAAACAACCCTCTTTGTTTATTCTGATTTTTTTTTTTTTACTAAGGTATTACTTCCATAATACAATAAAATACAGATTACTTAAAAGCTGAAAAGCATGCCTGGGAGGCATGAAGTTGTGAGTTCGATCCATAGGCAGGACTTTTGGAAGGTGATTTGATCAGGGAGTCTGTATAGCTGCATGTGCTCTTAGGAAGTGGGATCTGTTTGGAAGAAGTGGATCCCTGGGTGGCGGTGATCTGGGAGGGGCTCCCTCCCTTCCTGGCCCCACCCATCTCCTTCTGCCTCGTGGCTGCCGTGATGTGAACAGCTTTCCTCTGCCCAGACCCTTCCCCCCATGATTCAGATTCATAACAAGGAAGGAAAGTCAGTAGGCAAATTCATTAATTAGTACTTTGTATTTTCTCCTTATACAAATGATATTTGCATGGTTATTTTATAACCATATGTAAAATGTGCAATGATTCTTCCTCACTGCAGCCCTTCTTACATATAAAAATGTTTAGACTTGTGAACAACTGTCAGGGTGTCCCACATTTAAACCGAGATGAAAAGAGAACCTGATGCCAGGAACTTGCTTGGCACGCTTCTCTCCTGAGGACACATGGTCTCATGTACTTTATCAGCAAGCTTTGTCCAGGATTTAGGAACACAAATGCAGGTGGAAGGGACATCTCATTCCTGCATCTGCAACGACTTGCCATGTATTGTGATAACAAGGCTTCCAGTCTCTGACTTCTCATGCTTGGTGTTCACAAGAGATTAATGTGCGCACTTAGATTCCAGCAAGGTTCCTTGAGGAGATGCTGCTGGAGTTTTGTTACAGTGGGAATGAAGTAAAATGTTTAATGGCATACAGTAGGAAAGGGACACTTGAGAGAATCTCAAGACACTGAAAGTAAGTTGTTTCCTTTGGCATATATGTAGGAAGCTGGAACTGGGCCCTTCAGATATACTAAGTGGGCATAAGAAGATATGGAATAATAAACAAAGGTGGTCTTTCTGAATTCTAAGTAGAAACATAAAACTTACTTTGAGAGAATAGACATAAATGCCTGTGATGAAGGACTTTGATTTTTAGAAATAATTTGCTAGATGCTTAAGTGAATGAGGGAGGAAAAATAAAGAACAGCAGAAAAATATATTTACCAAGAAAAAGGTACAAGTGAAAGAACAAGAGAACAAGAAAAAGTGATAAACTTAGTGAAAGAGAATAAAGGATAGATTCAGTCAAATATTGATTGACATATTACCTGCTATGATGCCTTATTTCTCCAGTTGGATAGAAATTTTCAAAAAATACTGCTGAGTACCTTCTCTCTATTTTATAGTAAAATCATTAGTTACTGTGTACTAAGCACCTACTATGTGCCAAGCACTACATTAAGTACTTTACAAACATTTACATATTCTTTACAAGAAATCCACAAAGTATATGTTATCTTTGTTCTACAAAGTTGTATAAATATATTTCAAAGGAAATTCCCTGTGCTTAAATGCACTATGCGCTGCAAGGAGATGCTGGAGCCAGGCATGGTAACACCAGCCTATAATCCCAGCCCTCGTAGAACCAGAGACAGCAGGATTCACAAGTTTGAGCCTAGCTTGGGCAGTTAAGTGACTCAGAGAGATCCTGACTCTTTTTTTTAAAAAAGTGGAGGGAGGTACCTGGGGACATAGCTCACTGTGAAGGCTCTAGGCTCAATCCCCAGTACAGGAAATAAAAACTGGCTTTGGAACTAGAATGGAAATCACACCCCTCTTGCTATGATTCTGCTCCCCCTTCTCCCCTTCTCTGCTGGCTGTTCTGAATGTGTTGTTCTGGAAAGGTTAGGGAGTAGCTTCAAGGGAAGCCATCAAATACGGCCACTCCAGACCACAGCTTCTGCTTTCAGCAACCGTAGTTTTCTCTTGTGGATGCACCTGGCCGTCACAGCTGTATGTGCGAAGGTCACTGTTTCTTCAGAATCACTCTGCAAAAAGGCACATCCTCCGTGTGTCCTGAGGGCGGCAATATGTCAGCAATGCACTCTGGATCAGACCCTCACACACCCATTCTACAGTCTATGGGTAGGAGAGGCAAGGACCGGAAAGACTGAGCAAGATGAGAGATATCAGCAACCTTCACCAAAGGTGTTTCAGAGAAGAGAAGAGAAGGAAAAGACATGGAAAGGAGGAGGACCAGGGTGTGAGGGAAATGAGCAGGCAGTGCCAGTACACACAGGGAACCACAGTCATTTCCATGTGCGTTTGCTGTGGGAGCTAGCGAGATACATGTAACAATGAGATTGCAGCTGGCACCGAATATGTGCTCATTTCAATAGAAGTTTGAGTGAAAAACATTTCATTCTATTCTGGAGAGGAGCCCAAAGTATAAGAATTTATGATTTCACTATTTTAATTTCAATATTTACTGCTGACTTTTATATTTTCATATTCAAAACATGTAAGTGTTGCAGCATGTTTTATTAGATGCCTCTTTTGGTATCTAGTTATATTTTGCATAAAAGTTCTATGTTTACCTCCTTTGTTCCACACACCCCTGATTTTCTGCTTTTACTGTTTACAATTCCAAATGCTGTCTTTTCCCAGTTCTTTTTTGCTTCTTTCCCCAAGAGTTCATTAGCGTTCTTTTTGGCTAGTTAAACATGGTGGCCCTTACTTTCTTTTTCTGACTTTCTCATTCCTGATTCCAGGCAGAAATACAGAGTTAGTCCATTCATTCAACCATGAATCCATTCATTCATTTATTTTTTCATTCAAAAATGTTTTCAGGTGCCTGCTGGGCTTGGGCTCTGTGGTAAACTTTGATCTGTAAAGATGAAGTTGCTCTACCAGAATTTCTAGAGTTTATATTCCCATAGGGAAGAAGGCAGTTACATAATGACCCAGGTAAATAATTATAAGGGGTGATGCATACTGAAAAAGAAACACAGAGGGAGTTATCCAGCATGAATGTGGACATCACGGAGCGATTTTTCTGAGAGAAGTCTAGCTGAACCTGAATGACCTTAGAGTATCCGTGGGTCCCCCAAGGAGGGTGAAGGCTGTGGGCAGTATCTCACTCTTCTCACTTTGACACTGGGCTCTCTAGACCACCTTGTTCCTTGATGCTTGTGAACCTCCAACTTCACCTGAACATCTGTCTTTATGTATCCATAAATACCTGAGTTAATAGTTAATATTTTTTTAAAAAATATTTCTGACATTTCTGCTCTGTTTACTTTTATTTCCCTTACATAAATTTAGTATTCTGCAATCTTTTCTTCTCTACATTCTGTAAACTACAAGTTATTTTCTTTTGCTTTTGCCTCTTTTATTTAAAAAGTAATTATGAGTCTGTTGCCACTTACCTCATTTCTCTTTATTATTCTTTTCTAGCTCAGTGCATTTACCTGCCCGCTGTTTCCTTTTGAATTTTTTGGCTTCCTTTGTGCTTTTCTCCACCCATCAACCAGTATAATAATATATCCTATTGCAGTAAATGTGTCAGATCATGTATAGTAGTTAATGCCTTAATTTCCATAAAGGTGGGGCTTTTAAAATCTTCTCTGTGATTTTTTTCCCTGTATTTGCCTTTGTGAAATTAAATCATTTCAACTCGCTAAACCAGCTAATAATGATTAATACAAATATCAAATCATCAAATCTAATGAACTTGCTATTTTCCACAAATCAAAGCTCACAGGTAGTTGAAGAACATAAAGGCTGGTATTAGTGCTTATTGAGGAACAAAAGTTTTCAGCCATCTCAAAGAAAGCATCATTATTCATTTTCAGTGCGCTGCCTTATGAATCCTTATGTTTATAACACTTCTCGACTGGAATAAATCTTATAGCTGATTATCACAGCAGTTGGCTTGGTGCCAAAAGCAATTCTGGGAACAGCATTCAATCAATGTGTAAACTAGTGAAATGCCAGGAACTTTTGGAAGACCAAGAAGGGTGATTAGTTATTGAAGAATAAACAATAGTAAAACATTGAGCATACTCTCTCAAACAGTGCAGGAAAGAATTTTCCATGAGTTAATATGAGTATAGACCTGGTTATATTTTGGGATGTGGGTTCCACCAGATGATTTATGTTTTGTTATATTGATGGAGAACATTTAACTAGCACAAAGTATGTCATTTAGAGTTTAAAAGAAATAAACACTTCTATTATTCAAAGTAATATGTTTAGAATACTGCCATCCACATATACTTTCATTTATAATTTAATAAGAAACTTGATATAGAAAAATAAAAACAGTAATAAATCGATGAAAGTAAAACCACAGGAGCTGAAAACCTAGAATTGGACTATAATGTTAGGCTAAACAGAATGTAAAGATGCCATGTCAGAGTATCTTTAAATAGAGAAAGAGTCCTTGGTATATTTAGTATATATACAGACTGTAGTTTCCAAAGTTCTGGAATAAATCCAATTTATATTTTAGAATATTTTAAAATTCTAATAAAACTCGGCATGGAAAAAAATTCATTGCGTTTTGACACAGACCTATATTGTTTTAAAACTTAGGCCTCAAGTTGGGAACAGCTACATTGGGACAGAGAAAGGGAACTCTCGCCCGACCAGCTATTCAGTTAAATCATTCTATGTTCAAAATTAACCTTTCACCAGTGAAGGAAGACATACATTTATTTCTCTTGTATCTATTACTTCATGAGAATACATTATTTATTGTATGAACCGAGCATGGTGGAACACACCTGTAATCCCAGGACTCTGGGAGGCTGAGGCAGAAGGATCTCAAGTTTGAGCACAGCCTGGGCAACTAAATGACTATGCAAAACCCTGGCTCAAAGTCAAAAATAAAAAAAAGAAGGGTTGAGGATGTAGCTTAGTGTGAAGGCCATGAGATCAATCTATATACTGCCAAAAAATTTATGTTAGGATGCATAGCTTTGCATTAAGATTTTCAAAAACAATTTTGTCATTTTTATTCTACATTTTTCATATCACAACTCCACTTATACAACACTTACATGTGAAATTGGCCAGGACCAATATACTCATTTGCAATCTTTAAAAGTGTATGTGGGAGGTACCATATAAGGACTTTGTTTTTGACAATCAAGTTGAATAAAAAAGATGTCAGAAATTAACTAATCATCCAATTTTTTAATATATGCTGTTTTTAAAGCTTCATTTCTCATTAGTAGTATGTACTCCACATATACACTTGCACATGCACGCACACAAAAAAAGAAGAAACACAAAGAGGTTTAATAACTGTCAAAGCAAAATTTTAGTTAAGTGTTCATTTAGCAAAATGAGATATAAATCTCCTTTTAAAATAAAATCATGCATCTAAAAAGCATGAACTGTGCCAATATATGACAAACATCAAGCTGAGATGATTTAAAACTGCATGCAAATGACCCTCGGCAATATATATCATGGTGAAGTTTATGCACCATGATACACAATTCTGGAAGTTACAAAAGCAATATTTATGTGCAGTAATATTTTAGGATTCAACATATTAACTAAAGTTGCAAAATGAATTTACAGTTGAGGCATTTAACATCTCACAAAATATTTTCTGGCTTTTTAATACTTGAATATTTGGTTATTGTCTTATGTGAATTTATTAATTCCTAAAAGTTCGTGCTCTTTGCCAATTTTTCTTGAATTCAATTATATGTGTCAGGTGTATGTCAGGTATTCAGAGGAAGGAGGAAATTCAATCAGCATATGCTCACTCATTGACGCATACATAAAAGAGGACATTTGCAGATGTTTTGATAATGGAAGGGTTCAAATCATTTGTCCTAAGGCAGCATTTGTAGTAATACTTTGATCAGTTTCACAGTGGTTATACTATTTTCCCTGCAGAAATTACCACATGACCCCAAAGGACAAGAGAAATATTATGTGAGAAAATTGGAAAACATCCGATTGGCATGTTTCAGAAAGTGGACCAGAATGAATTGTATTCGATCTGATTTCAACTACTTAATGTAATATGTTTAATACCACAGTGAGACGAGAGAAGCCAAGAGATAAAACCCACATAAATCATAACAATTGCTTCACTGCAGCAATATCCATAGACCTTTAATTGTTATGTCTTTTCTTTTTAAAAAAGTTGTAGTTGCATGTTTTCTTCCCAATAATCTGCAGTTGCAGAATGTTTTCTGATTTACAAATTTATTTAATTCACTCAAAAACCAGAGATAGATATTCTTAACCATTTTTAAAGACAGAGAATCAAATATTCCTCTAAGGATCATGATCTTTTTAAAATTGAAAAGAAAAAAGAAAAAGAAAAGTTACAAAGCTGTGTGCAAAGGTACACAGATTAAAATCACTCATATGTTTTGCTGTTATCTATGTTAAAAATATTCTGCCAATCTTTTTAAGAAAAATATTTTAGTGGAAATTTAAGATGAACAATTGTAGCAGTGTAACAGCAATAAAAAGATAACACACCAACTGCACTTTTTGATCTTTTTTCATGAACCATTATTGAGATTATAGTCTCTGCTTATGTTGAACTGCACCTCAGAGACTAAATATTTTGCCTGAGGTTATAAAGCTAGCAACTAGAAAAGCCAACATTTGAACACAGAACCTCTAATATCAGACTGTACTTTAAGCAAAGCGAACAATATTAAAAGTGACAAATACATAAATAATGTAAATTTGGGAAGGTTAATTTTTAGAAAACTATAAATGTATGTCTATTTTTAACGACTTTTGAAAGTGAATTTCTCCTTAATTAAAAATACTTTTGTGTCTTCTTTATCTAAATATGTTAGAGAGTAGTAGGAAATACAGGGTCGCATTGCTTTTCATATTCTCTGACAGTTTTCATGGTATTAATGTGCTGCAAATATAATAATACTTTGAATTGTCATAGAATGTAAACATCCTTTAATCTGGGTATCTCATATTTAAAAATTAAAATATATGGTCAGCAATAATATTTTCTATAATTTCCAAAAATTCGAAAAACAGGGCAATGAATTCTGACTTAACTGTCTTCACTGGTTTAGAAAGAAATGATTTTAAAAATGCTTATTTAGACAGAATTTTTTCCCCTCTAGGTCACTGAAAGGCAGAATGCTCAATCTTTATTTTTCCCCCAAAGGTGTGATTATGATTTTTGTTGTTTTTTATAACACTTTTGAAGAACTAACATTAATGTATTTATAATCACACACTATTGAAGAACAGAGAATTTTCTATTATTTATCTATTCAAGGAATTTTTAAAATATTTTAGAATATTTATTTAGTTTGCATTATTTCTGTGGAACTGCCTAAGATGTTTATTTCCAAGAGGGAATGTAATTCAGTTTTATAAATGAGGTCAAAAGCAGAGTCAGAATGTGAAGCAGTGGATAGTGAAAGCAGAATGACAGTAAATAAACTCTCAATTCAATTTTGTTCTCAGTAGCTCAGTTGAATCCAGTAGAATGCATCTTCATGGTGACTCTCCTTATAATGCTGAGCAGCTATGTTTTTTTTTCCAAAATGCAAAGCTTACAGCTGATTTATGCACCCCCTCACTGTTAATGTCAACTTTCGCAGCCAGTGAGTTTGACTTCGTAGGCATCTAGTGCTCAATCCTTTATTTGATTATGAACACCCATCACTGATACATGGCTGTTATAAAATTTAATATTTTCTTGTTGCTCCGAAGATGATTTTACAAGATAAACACTGGCAATCTTCATGTTGCCACAGGATTTCAGCCATTTCTAGGAAAAGGTGCTGTGCTGACTAAATTTTATTTATTGTGCATAGATTTTTTTCGTAAAGTAGACACTTTTATTAAAATCATGTTACTGTCAGGATTTTTTAAATCTTCTGTTAAAAATCCAATTTTCCTGAATTTTGTTAGCTTCTCTGATTGTATCACTGTTCAAAGATCATTACTATTTTACCTGATCTTGTTTTTAGAAGGATTTATATTGTAGGCACATCCAACAAGGATACTGCTTAAGGGGCTCAGACTTTGTCCTAAACATGTGGACCATGTTACCTTATTTAACTCTTCAAAATTCTAGTAGTTCTTCAGATTTTCTTTTTGTTGAATGCATTTATAGGAGGTTATTTAAGAAAACAGAAATGAATTTTTAACTATTTGTTTTATAATTTGTATATTTTGCCTTAAATATCAGTATTTGAAAAATTATATTTGAATAAACCGAAATATAGAGAAATTGCAGTAAGCAACATAAGTTGGAGTTTGTCTAAATCCCAGGGTAAAACCCTTTCTATGAAAATTGAAATTTTTTTGTATCACTGAGCATGAAATTCCTTCATAGTTGTTTTTTGCCTTCTCTTTTCTTTTATGGGTTCTTCTTCAAATATTGCAAAGTAGTAGGAGTCTAGATAGTGACATTATTTTCAGGGTTATAGAATAAATGTGGATACTCAGACCTGAGCAAGACAATGGCTCTCTAAATTTGCAACCTGCACCACATGCCTAATAAAGTATGATAGGATAATAGCAGCTGCAAATTATATTGTTTAAATGCTATTATAGAAACTCTTCTCCAAACTGATGTTGTCTTGCATTCAGTAGGTGTTCAATTATGTTTTATTATATGATTTATTAAAAGTTAATTAATGTGCATTCTGAAGCTTGGTAAGCATTAAATTAGTGGAATACATATCAGGATTAGAAATCCTTGATCCAAGTCCAGAAATGTTTGTCCAGGCCTAGAGCATAAGATAGTGTGTTATTGCTTGTCATTCCTTTCAGGGATGGCTGGACTTACAATTCTAAGCAGAATTGTTCCAGAAAAGTCAAAAAAGCCAATTTCTGATTCAGTTTGCTTTGTCTATAATATTTGTGACAATTGTAACTTTCACAAATGAATCCAAAGTGGACACTCCAGAGACACACAAAGTAAATTTTGTCTCTCTTCTCTGTTGGTCTTTTAACTGTGGTCAGCAGTTTTTAGTCCTAATTAGGAATGTATCAATTCATTGTATATCTGTTCATTTTACATAAGAATATTGGCTAATCAAAAACAGAGGCAAGGGCTTCGTTCTGTCTAGTTTGACACGTACAAGGATTGGGATTAGAAACAGGGGTCTCAGTGTTGTCCCTGGCAGCTAGCCCAGTAATCAACAGACACAGTGACATTGAGAAGAATTAGCAACACCTTTACCAGACTTTAAAAATAAAATGAAGTTGGGAAGAAAAATAAATTAAACCAGGAAACTGAAAATTTAAAAGTAAAGCTGCCAAAGTTTTGTTGGTAGGTGAAAATGGAGAGCGGGATGCTGTCTCTTTTTGTGCTTGAGACTTCCTCGAGTGTACTCTCTTCTGAGTCCCCTGATTCATTGTAGGTCTTCAAAACTGACACAAACAAAAAGATTATCAAAACTGTGAGCATCTCGAGAGCTTCTAATTTGAGAAATTGTCGGAGATGTTTGGATATTAAACTTGAAGCGTGGGAATATGGAAGTGTCTTCCAGTGACAAGTGGCATTATAAAACTGGCATTGTGTCTATATTAAGTGGACACTCATTACAGCACTGCTTTGCAGACAAGAAAGCTGCAGCACAGTCTAAATAACTTGCCCAAGGTCACCCTGCTAATACTCTAGTACCTTTCCCTTCCTTTTGAAGTAGAACCTCAGAGAAGTGCAGAACTCCAAATTGCTGGTAAGCAATTTCACACTAGTAATGAAGGCATGAAATTTATTGCAAATCTTTGCAACAAAATATTTTGCCCTGGTCTTTGTTCACCTGCTTATGTCCTTTTCCTCAGTCATGGGCTGCTGAACTTCACCTTAAGTTTACTTTTTTTTTTTAATTTGTGATTAAAATATAAGCTCCCATCAATAAATATTTGTGAAATTTCTTTTGTTTCTGTTCCCTTATGTAGTCAAAAGTATGTGTATTTTACACATGCGCGCATGTGTGTGTGCGTGTGTGCATAAAGAATCCTGGCACTTATGGCTTCAACAACCTTATCCTTGCTTTGGGGGATGACTTAGGGCATGAAATAGGATAGGGAGTTTAACAGTTTAAGGAAGGCAGCATTGCTCCATTTAGGAGCAGCAGGGAGACAGGTGTCGACACTGGGTCATTCTCAGCTTTTCCCAAAACAATTCCTGAATCACTTAGAAGTTACTCTTGCCCCAAGAAGAGACTACATTTAGTCAGTTCAGGTAAGTACCTATTTATTATGTTGCCATGGCTAAAAGAAAAAAGAAATAGCGGTCGTTCTGCTCCAGAGCACATTAATTATTTATCCTGATGCAAACATAATTACCTGGCAGTTTGTGGAAATCAAAAACGGGGCACTAGAAAGAATGAAATAATTAAAATTTATTGATAATGAGCGCACACTGCTATATTGACCCAACGATGGTTAAGATATCAAAGATGCACTCTTCAAAAGGGTATTATTTTGTAATTAAAAAGAACTGTAGAAAAAGAAACTGAAGACATGATAATTATACAGTGCATTCAGCGCAGTTGTCAGTGAAAATGCCATTTAAGGAAAATAATACCATGTAAAAAGAAGTTAACGTGGAAAAAAAACCTGAAAAGGAACTTACTGTTGATACAAGTAGAATCAACTATATATGTCTGCGAGACATTCATTATTAGTGATAGACTTTTAAATACCAGCAGCTGGAAATACTAGTTTCATGATCAACATGTTGTTTTTATTGGAAGTGGAAGCTTTATTATTTCCTGTATAGATCACCAATGACTCTCTCCTACCAAGCCCCTTCCATGGAATCAGTGCTGTTACTTATGATCACAGAGTATATTTTCTTCCTGGTTGTTAAATTTGATCTTATTTGAGAGTGTCTAATGTCCCCCTCATTGTCAGTAGATATGTCGTTACTGTCAACAGAGTGAGGGACATTACAGTCTATATTTTTCAGGGTACTAATGCTTGATTTTGTCAATCCAGTGGAGAAAAAATAACTCAAAGCCATTCTTGGCATCAATCAAGGCAAAAATTCCTTCACTCTTTCAGCTTTCTTCCTGCTGGGTGGGCATCCCCTTCATGGAAAGTAATTGCTACAAATTCAAAAAGAATGAGTGGTTTGGACCAACTTATGTCTAGTCTTTTTGAAGATTTTGAGACTACACCAAAATAGTTTTATTAAGAGAAAATATGAAGAGTTATGAGCAGCTAGCCACGTATGCTGACAGTCCTAACTGATCATTTAACCTTGCTTTGAAATGATTAGAAATTTGATTAGGACATGATGACAGATTTCAGTAATCATATTGTATGATCTGATATTCATATTTATCAGTGACTTTACATGAAGGAATAGTGAAGAGATAAGCTTCTGTTTCATTTAGATTGAAATACATTTTGAACTGTCCTGCATCTTCCTGAGTCAACCCTTTAGGGTTTGGAAGCAGGAGTCAGATCTCATGGAAGGCAGGCAGTTTTCAGAGGCATGGATGGGTAAAAGAGATCAGGGACTAGGAACTGGGGATTTATCTTACTGGTACAGCGCCTGCCTGGGAAGCATGAGGTTGTAAGTTCGACCTCGGTACAAAAAAAGAAAAAAAAAAAAAAGAAAGAAAGAAAGCAGGAATTTGTTACTTTAATTCAGTCACCACTCAGAGACTGACCAAATCAAGCCAATTTGGTCAGTCTCTGAGTGTGTGTTGTGTGCAAGGACCACTGGGGTGCAGCAGAGAGAGGCTAGCACGGAACCTAGCAGTGTGGACACTATTATTTTCAGTTCTGAACACACACGCACTGCCAAATCGAGGACTTTTCTCCTAGCTTTGCAAACAGCGATGTACTTAGTTCCTCTTCGCATTATACATCTGCCAGATGCACCATTCATAAGTGTGATGTTACTGTTTATGTGTTCTTTGCTTGTCCCTCAAATGTCTTCCTACCTAGTGTCACCATGGTCCCTTGTTCAGTCCCTACTCTGAACACCGGGTACTTATATATTATTAAGGAAGAAAAGGGAAGGAAGGAAGGAAAAGGAGGAGAAGGAAGAGAGGGAGGCAAAAATTAATAGTCAGAGAGATCACCTTGGACAGCAAATTATGATTATCTCCAAAGCTACCTGACGGGGAGCTGGGAGAGAATTCCCTAAACCATCCTTTCCAGCTTTCATAAAATTCTGTCAAAAATAATAACTCAATATACTTCAAATCAACTTATATTCTTGCCCAAAGACACCAAAATTATTATTAGACTAACAATTGTGTTCCTTAGGAGAAAATGATTTTTATGTTTTTATTACAATTTTCTGATTATTAAAATAATGTATATTTAATATAAAAGATTTGGAAGGCTAAAAATAAAAAGATGAAAATAAGAATAATTTATAAATTATGGTTATAGTTACAGTTTGTATATTGGTATATAGTTACACATTGGTATACCCCATGATATTTTTCCATGTCTTTTTTATGCTTATGTATGCAGTACTCCTAGTTTTGATTGTATGGTATGTGTACAATTTTTTTTTACTTAATTAACAACATAATTTCCTCAGGCAAATAGTTAATCAGTTTTCTATTATTGAATATTTATATTATTTCCATTTTCAATGTTACAAATAATGCAATAGTGTACCTAGTATACTGTGCTTCTGTCAAATCATATATGAAAAATAGCTCCAACGAATGTAACTTCTTCTTATTGTGGATTCGTACATCAGGTAAATGTGAGTACTCAGCCCTCGACTTTGAGTTTTCCAGGAAAAAGCAAACTGAAGTATCAATAAAAAGAAATGAGTAACCAAAACAAGAAATCTTTGCCTAGCATAACATGGTAAATGTTTTTGCAAATGGAAAACATGATTTGAATTTGTTCTCTTCTATTACTCCTAATTGTATTACTTTATCCAAACAACAGTGCGATTCAATATTTAGTGAAAAGCAGTCTTGGTATGCGATTTGAAAATTGAACTTTATTTTCATTTTGATTATTTTTTCTATGTTTCAAGTGAAGTATATTGATTAAGTGAGAGAGAACTAGAGAAGAGCAAACATATCCGTGTTTCCCCCAGAATATAGGAAGACTCTTACAACTCTATCCTAAAAGAACTTTTTTCAGGCATTCTCATTTCATCTATCTCCACTTAGAACAATGCCTCAACATCACACTCTCTACTGGCTAGTTTTTTACCTTGGGAATCTTTACCAAAAGATGATTCCTTAGCCTGACTGATAAGTCAAGTTAACTTGAGAGTTCACAAAAACTGTAAATTATCTTCAGTATGCACAAACCAGAAAGATTCTGTATGTAGATTGAAGTTAGATGAAAAAAATCTTCCATGCCATGTGTGACCCCAACTGGTCAAGTATAACAAGGACTTGTCCATGGTGTTCACAGAGAATGAAACTTACTTTATATTACATTAGGGCACTTAGATATGTTTCTTGGAATACGAGTTTTTATATGGATTTCAGCTGTGTGATGGAGACTGGTATAAATACATGTGGGATATGCTTGTGGAGAGTTTCCTTGGTCTATTTATTTGGGTGATCTTTGGGGCCCCTAGATCTTTCAGAAGCTCTGGCGTCCTGCTTTGATTCAAGGTCATCATGTGCCCAGGTCATGAGAAACTGGCTGTACTTGTCCTTGGAATCTGTCCTCTTTCCCAGAAGGAACAGTTTTAGAGAGTGCCAAAGGACCAACATCTTGGGAATTAATAGGAGAACCAGATTTGAAAAGCTATGAAATCTCACCAGAGTTCAAAAGTTTCATAGGTTTTTATAAATACTCATTTCAAAAGCTGTGTCTCTGTAGATCTTTGTCATTTTACTTCATGCGTAACAACAGAAACAAAAAAGTCGTGTGGCAAATAACTCCTTGCATTATAAAGATATTTTCCTTCACTTGGTCATTGTTGAAACACTGGATATTAATTCTTTAAGCCCCACACCCCAAACTTTTTGCTTTTAGGTACAAAAATTAATTCGAGTTAAACATCACACAGAGCATAGAGTAAAAGGAAAAAAAAAAGCAACTAAATGATCACAATCATATTTAGTTTCTCGAATACCTTGGTAACCTAATTAGGTTTTCATTAATGCGTTCAGTGGAATCTTTTTAAAAGACCAGCCATGTCCTTATCCCTGTAGAGTTACATGTTGATTGCCAAAGGTGCTTTTTCCGATGGATCCCACACGTTCCCAGGAAACAATTTGTCTTTGTGTCAGAAAGAGCCCCTTGAATGACGCAAGGTGAGGCCGGAGAGCAACCTGCAGCCTTACCTGGAGATTCTGCCGGACTTCTGTTTCTCCGGCTTCAGCTGTATAAATACATCATGCCATCTGCGCATGGCGGGGGAATTGAGCCGGGAGAAGCTCAAGACCTGTGTCAGGGTTTTCACAGAAGGACTGTTTATGAACAGATGTTATGTGGTGTTTTTCACAGAAAATGGGCTCTGGAGAGAGAAAATGTCTATCAATTACTGAGGTATTATGTATAACAGCAATTTTTAACCTTGAGAATGAGACTTTTAAAGTTCTAGGCAAAATATTTTCAACTGTGACCACTTTCTTTGTCTCCAGTCAGACTCAACCTTGGGTCATATGCAAACTACCCAGCCAGGTGCCAAGGAGAACTCTCAGCTGGTGAGACTCAGCTCTCTCTGAAACAAGAGGTCCTTCGTGTTGAGATGCTCCTGTGATTGCAAAACCTTTCACTCTATCTAGAAACTGCTTGTTGTCTTTTTTTTTTTTTTCTTTTCTGAATGAAAAAGACTTTACAATAAAGCCATAGGATTGAGTAGCCATCTAGGTTTTCTTTTCATCAAGTGTTTTCACGGTTTCCCTTTGCTTTGATAAGAAGACATCTAAATGGTCCTAAGTGTTAACGATGCCTGCACAATTAAGCATTTAGAGTTTTACAGATAAATTGATTTACTCCAGTGGGCTTCCTGGATTAAATCTAAGACACATACGGTGAGAACGAGATCCAGAAGCCGCCAGGGCCAGATGGAATTATCTCCAGCAGCAATACCGGGAGCAGGGACGCCCCTTTGTGACCTGTTGACAGATACCATGTTTTGCATAATATATATATTTTCATTTCCCCTTAGCTTTCTTATTATTTATTCAATAAATCCTTTTTTCTTGCTGACAGCAGTTGTATTTATAAAGCTAAATCCAACACAGCAAAATGTTCATCACTTTATAAACTAAATGCTAATGTTTTATTTATGTGCAATGAAGAGAGAAAAAAAGAACTGAATTGATGTTTACCTAACAAGCAGCACAAAAGTGCAGTACCATAATAGTGGAGTTCATAAGCATTCTGGCTTGTAATTTTGGGTGTCAACATTTGAATTGCAGAAAGAGTTTATGCAGACATAGCACGTACACAAGTGCAGTTTAGATCCACATCTATAAAAATAACATCTGTTTAAGCATACATTACATTTAAAAATAACTGTACAGTGATCAGCTGGTTAAGTACAGTTAACCAGATGTCGTTTTAAAGGGCCAGATGGAACTATGAAACTAAGATTGAAAAATTAAAAAATACTGTGAAAGGTCAAACCAATTAAGCAACCTGTTTTGTTGGCATGTAACAGTTAAAAAGTAAGTTAAACTACTCAAGGAGGGAGCCACAGGAAGATGTAGCAGTTAAAACCAGGTCCTGCTCCTCTGAAGACAAAGAGAAAAAGCGAGGCTAGTGTTGCTCACATACTGAAATCCAGGCCAGCATCAGCAATGTGAATTTTCCTGTGGTTAGCAGAGGCTGAGGGGTGAGGACACCAGAAAGATGTTGGGCAAAGGACACCAAATTTCAGGGAGACAGGATGAATGAGTTCCAGAGATGGATTGCATGTCGTGGTGACTCCAGGTTGTGGAATGTATTATACACTTGAAAATTCATGAGGAATTTAAGAGTTCTTAACACAAAAAGAAGTGTGTGAGGTAAAGCATATGTGAAATGACTTGATCTGGCCATTTTATAATGTATACATATATCAAAACACCGTGTTATAGACCACAAATATGGACAGATTTGCTTAATTCTTTAAAAAAATTGAAAAGAAAAAAATGTAGTTTCCTTGATGTGATTCAGAACTGTCTATATGCTAAGTGTATGTCTTCTAACAAACCCCAAACTTCTGCTACAAAATCAGAGGACCCAATTAAGTTTTCCAAAGTACAACCTATATCCAGGTTAAGTATTTTAACATAACAGGGGATAAGGCTAAACATGTTAATACATGACTTAAATAACAAATCAGATCCTTAAGAGTAAGTAATGTGATAACTTTCCAGAAACCTCAAATCAATTATTTTTCTTTTCTCGTGTTGGTTATCACAAGGAAAAGATGAGGCAAATATTTATGGCATACTTATAATGAGGTAGGTTCTATTACAAACATGTTCACATATATCAGAAGTCACAAAGAGAGGCTTCCTGGGGTGTTCATGGCCTACAGATGTGTTTTCTTTGGCTACACAATCCTTTAAGTTTGAATTAATTGCCAAAAACTAAAAATTGGGAGGTTTCACATAAAAGTCCGGATTTCCAGCTTCCCCCAAAATCTGGCAATGCCAGGTCTGCATTTTTTCCAATGCAAAAACTGGCTAAGGCTGAATAGAGCAGCTGCCTCTTTAGCAGGACATAAAATCACAAATTTGTCAAAGGCTGCATCACTGGTTCCAAATTAGCCTGAGTATTTCTTGTACTGCTTTACTCATTTATACCTCCCCAGCTTCAGGAGGCTTTGCATTCTTCAGCTGTAGTTGTCATCAGTTTCTTTAATCCCACAGTCATCCTCATGAAGTAAGTATTGTTTGCTGTTAATGTTTTATAGGAAATAGGGGACAGGGAAATCCAGGCGACCCTCAGTTGGTAACTAACAGATATGGGACTCAAATTCAAGTCTCTTGATTCTAATTTTCCTTCAGAGACATCATGACTTCATACAGCCAAAGCCCTGGAATTCCTACGCTCAACAGTCATGTGGCAGTAGGCTCCCTCTGAAGAAACAAAGAGGCCCATGTGGAAATTATTCCTGAACCTACAGTAGACAATTTAGACCTAGTTTGTGCCTGCAGGTTGGATGGAGGATTGACTGGTTGGATACTGAGTATTAAGCTCCCATCAAAGAGCCCAGAGATGCCAAAGAGAGTTCTTCTCACCAGTCCACCTCATTCTGTTGCCTTTGCCCACCTAGATGCTGGGGTGTAGGAGGAACCCAATACTGTATTTGTGCTGAACGGGGAAAGTTACAGCAAAGAAGTAAGCAAATGGCAGCCTGTATCATAATGCATTTCCTTTTTCAATTGGTAAATTGATCAGGACACTTTTTCTTTCTCAGTTTTGGCAATACTAGCTTCCTCTTAGGAATTTCCAATTGGATTTCCTGTAGATTGGTTGGTTGGTTGTTTTTTAAGACAGGGCCTCACTTTGTGGTTCAGGCTGAACTTGAACTCACTATGTGGCCCAGACTGGCCTGGAAATTACAACAATTCTCCAGCCTCAGCCTCCTGACTGTTGGGAATACAAACATGCCCCCACACTTGGCTTGGACTTCCTTCTTTATCATGGACTTTTATTATATTTTCTACAGTATATGATAAACAGAATAATAAAAATCTGCTAAGTAAGCTTTGTTTTCTATCTAAACAGGCATTTTCAAATTGTAAGCCTTTTCTTTCTCTCTTTCCCATACTACTCACTTAGATTCTACAGGGCAATTGTCAATTTAAAAAAGTTGGGCGGGGGGCAGAGATGAACATACAGTTATGTCAATGAGTCAGGTAAAAATGATAGAAATCTTTGAGTGGGAATCTGGTTGCACACTGAAAAATCAAGGAATCTCCAGAGCAGGTTTGAGTCATGTGATCTCATAGTCACATAGTCCTGGAGTTAAAGCAGTATTTTAAGGAGAAAGGGAAACGACAGAGAGACGGGGGAGATAAAAAAGGAAAACACGGGAGAAAGGTGATGAAAAGAGGACAGATTTTCAGGGCAGACAAATTACGAGGACTGAAGAATGAAAGATTACACCTACCCTTCCCTTCTCCCAGAATACACTGAATGACAGAAAATTGATGCTCAATAGCCATTAAAAACAAAAAATAAAAATAAAAAAACTTGTAGAAAACCTAAGTTAACAGGTTAGCCACACATTTGTGGTACTGACATTTTGAATGCACTTCAACTGCAACAAGAATATCCCAGAAGACACTGTGTGCTGAGCATTTTAAACTTATGAGTAAGCGATAGTCGGTGGTAAACATCCTGGAGGTAGTGCTGGGAAGAAGTGACTCAGTAACCATCTAGGAGAAGCAATTCCTTGTGAAGAAAACAAAGAAGGAAATAAGGAAGGGAAAAAGCTGGGGAGTAGCGGAAGGGGGAAAAGGAAGAGTAGATTGGGGCAGGGGGAAGCACAGAAAAGGATTTAGATGATGGCAATCAGAAAAGAGGGAACAGAAAAACTGTTGTAAATAAATGAAACCTCACCAGTACCCGGGCCTCCTATTCTGAATTCACTCCATCTTCCTCAGCTAAAGGAGCTGCTAAAAGACCCAGACCAAAGCAGCAGCTCCGGAGCCAACAATAACTTGGAAGTCAGAGCAGATGGCTCCACCTCTCCATCTGATTCCCGCACATCCATAACCTCCCCTCGGCGTCGCTCAGCTAGCAGAGCAGAGCAGGGCCAGGCTTGCGGACAGCCAGGCGCCCATGGGGAGGCCGGAGAAGCCAGGGCTCCACTCAACCTGCCCCCCCACCCCTCCCCGAGCTGCTCTCAGGCTGTGAGCCATGCAGGTGTTGACCACTCTGCTTTCTGATGCCTTCCTCGCTCAAGCCTGCCTCTGGCTGGTAGGTTATAGAAAGTTCTGTTTTGGCTGCAATTTTGTGTCACATGTTCCAGAGGCTGGAGAGTTTGAAATCTACCGGAGGGGGAAACGCCTACATTTATTGAATATCACAGACCTTTGGATCCTCTTTCCAATGATTTGTGATTTTTTTTTTTTTTCCTGTAAAAACATTGAAGGGAAACTATCATCTGGCCACATCACTGTCAGGACATTTGCTCAAAAGTTGCCTTCTGGGCCAGTTGGCTTCCCGGCTTCCTGCGGTATGAGAGGCCCTGCCCTGCCACAGCGCGGTGGTGGGGGCAGCCAGAGGGTGGCCCGGCAGGGTTTGGAAGAGCCAACGACTTCCACCTAGGTGACTTAGAGCACCGAATGTGCCTTGGATTTCTCTTGGAACACGGCAGACAGTCAGGTCCCTAAAATTTACCTGCAGGCAGTGTTCTCGGATTAAATGCTTCCCCAAACCTCAAAGAAAAGAAAGGGGGGGGGTGCAGAGGAAAAATTGTTTAAAGACAACATTCTGGTAACCAATTTAAAATAATTGTCCTATTACAGAAATGAAGAGAATTTGGCAGGGGTGTGGAGCATAATAGAAAGGTACAATATATAAATAAGTTTGTTAAGACCAGGAAATGAAAATATAAGAAGCCCTTGGAGCAAAAAATTAATCATCATTGTAAGGCAATAAGTGACAAATTAGTGCAGATTCATGTCTAGGGACACTATGGAGTGATAGAGACTGGCCCAGAGAACAGCTAGGGAAGTGCCCTTTCTAAACCAGGTGGCCGTATGCACAGTGGCTCTGGGCCTGATGATAGAAAATCCTCTACTTTGCCATCAGTGACTACTTGTCCTCGGGCAGTCTGTCTCGATCTTGTCCCTTGGTCTTGTTCCACACAGCCAGTGGAACTGACACTCATCATATGCCTCTCTCAGATTTTTTTTTTTTTTTGTCTTCTACAATTAGAGCAAAACATTTTAAAGCAAATATCCTTCAGAAAGATAATAAAGCAAGTAAAATACTAACCTGGAACTATCTAGCAAATCCTTAAAGTGATTTCAGTGGAAAGAAGGTCAGGGGGCCGAAGGGGAGGGAATGTGACATCATGCTGGGAACACAGAAAGGGACTTTGGGAGTTTTGAAATCCAACTCTTCTTAGCTTCACAAGGGTCCTCACAGCAGAATCTGTGTTAACTCCCTGTGAATGAGCATTTTAGGAAAACAAAATTTGAGAGGTAGGTGAGCACTGTGATTGCAGGACTTTTCAGAGCCTTTAAACTTGTGCTCATGTGTGCTGCAAATCTATAAAGGGGGAATACAGTATATTGTATTCCCAATCCTTTAACCTAATAACCTCTTCTTTTCCTTGTAGGAGGCTAGCAGTTCACAGTAAGCTTGTTCAAAAATATTGATCTGAAACAAGTAATTGCAATGACTTTACTCCAATTTACCCTGTAAAACTCTTTTCCCTTCATGGTTTACATTTTTCTGGGATTTCCACACATTTCTATATTTTAAACAGAAAAAAAAATACGCATAAAACATTTTTTTAATCCCAAATACCTGAAGTTCACATCAGTATACACTTAGCAAGTTCAAAGTCTCTTCATGCAGTTATGTTCTAAACTTCAGTGCTAGCAAGAATGTCATTATTTTTATAGGTTTTTAAAAATCCTGTCTTACCAGCTGCACCCTCACTGAATTAAAGCAAGATATTAATAATATTTCTAAAAATAATAATTTATGTGGAAGTATTGAGCTGGGATTCCATGCACATAGCCTTTTCCCAACTTCCTCCAAATTTAGACTTAATATAAATCTGAATTGCTTCTTAAAAGAAGGCATATTAGTATTATTTTTCACTATTGGTTTTTATATAAAGCAAAGTTCCTAATCATAAGATAGTAAGATAAATATTTTTAAAATTTGGATACTTGACAGCAGCATTAATACAGACTTCTCACCTCATTCTAAACATGGTCATCCATGAACTTCTCAATGCACTGTTAGAATTAAATATTATGGTCAGAGTTTTATTTAGAATTCCAAAAACTGTTACTGGCATTTGAGTCATCATATTTTCCTTTTAATTTAATTGAGCATCAAATAGTAAATACCAAGCAAAACTGTTTTAGCTATATAGCGAGAATGTTTTTCCTCTCTAATCTTATAGCTTTTAATAAACAACCTTCTGTTCTAGTGCCTCAACTGTTTTTACTGTCATTGTTTAATTTTATGCACATGCACATAATCACATTATTCATTAATCCACGCGCACTTGGCATATGTCTATAATTATATTTTCTCTTATTTATTTTGCAAATGTGAAGCTTTCCTCTTTTTAAAAATAGATGCTGCGAGGGATGTGTCTGAAAGGTATTTCATTAAAGTTAACTTGTTTAGTTTTTTATTTGTTTGATTTACCATACTCCTCTCTGCAGTAAAAAGCAGCTAAATTTATGTGGGCTTTTTATGAGGTCTAGTATCATTGTAATCCTTTTCTTTCAATCATAATTTTTCCATAGACATGAAAGATTTCGGTGAAACATGCTGAACAGAGTGCTCACTGTGAAACACGGGTATCTTTTTCACAACCTAAAACAGTGAGAGTACCCTGAGAATAGAACAAAAGAAATTAAAATGCTAGATATGCCACAGTTGTCTCATGCAGCAGTTAGAAATTTAATTATTTTATCTCGTAGAATAATGTGCCCTTCAGAAATCATTTTGGACTAGATGTTTCAAACCAATGATCTGTAGTTAATTATCTTTAATAACTGTTGCACATTATGGTTAGATCTATGTTTTTGCTAAACCAATTAATAATATCTTCATTAGTATAAAGACAAGGTAGCAGGATCCTTTCATTTTTCACATTGAAAGAGTAGATATTTTAAACACTGTAATTTACTTTAGCCATACATTCCCAATGATATGACTAATTAATGAAACTTCAAAGATATAACTTCCAAAAAGCTTCTTATTTTAAAATCATTGTTGAACATTTAATGACATTAGGTTAGGGGCATTGCTGACATCCTAACTGTCCACATCCTGGAATTGACTAAACTCTTTTTAAGTCTCCAAAATGTTTAATGTTAAAAGAAAAAAATGAAAGAAAAGGAAAAGTAACTGAATATTATCACTTTAAAAGACCTGTTGATTACAGAAGAAAGGATTCAAAAAATGAATGGATGGCCTATGTCCTCCCTGGGTATAATGATCACAGGACAAAGGCATTTCCTTTTTAGTTAACAACACTGGCTGGCCCGTAGGACTGATTGTGAAGGAGAGAGACTGGTGCTAGGGGCCCCACACATCTCCATGGGACCGTCCCCCTCCCTTCAAGATCGTGTTTACACTCCTGTAATAGGAAGCCCTGGCAGGGAAGTGTTCCCCAGCACAGTTCACTGCCTTCCCTTTGCCAAGTCTCGCCTTGCCATGTTGAAATCCAATCACACACGCAGTACATTTAGATCGATGATTTCAAAGGTTAAGGCCAAATCTGGGCCTGTGCTGTCACACTGGCTACATGGAAACAGAATGTTCTGAGGGGAAAAAAAGTTATTCCTGATAATTTTGAGGGGAAATTGGAGAATTTTGACCCTACAACTATTTTCAATTGGGAAACTAATTTTTTTAAACTATTATTTAATGGATAGCTTCATACACCTAAAAGGACCTGGTAAGGAGAAAAGTTTGTTAGAATGTAAGATAGCAAAACATCATTCATTTAGACCTCCACCTTGTTAAGAATATGGAGGTGACTCACCAAAAGGTGTTCAGTAGGTCAGTAGAAGTAAATAGAGAAAATGTGAGTGCAAAGAGGAGAAAATCATCAGATGTAAGTTCGTTCTAGGTTTGCAGGCCATTGAATACTTGCTACTGTCCCTGCCCACGGCAGAGGCGGGCCTGCACCTGCCTTGTGACGCCAGCAGCCAGAGAGCAAAGCGGCTCCACACCCTGAAAACTGATTCTCCAGCAAACTGCCGACTTCTGGTTTTTCTCCGTAATCAGGTTCAGTAAGTTTGATTTCCTCACAGATCTGTTGAATTTAGAGGTATGTTTCTATTCTGTTGGACAAAAACTTGCTAAGGGTAAAGAAGATCTCTCATAATTACATGTACTGAGTGGCCCAGATTTATTAAAAGATGAAAGTAGGAAATCAGTCATTGAATAATTTCTTATGTCATATGACTGAAATCTTATGGGAGTATAGGGTAGGATGGGCAAACATAATTCAAATAATTAAATGGAATTTATCTTATAGGCTTGAAATTGGCTGGTGATCTTATAGGATGTAGTTCTTCATGTCTTCAGAACAACTTGCAAAGTTAAATTCCTGCTGGGTTTGGTGGCCAAGGCCTATAACCCCTGGACTCTGGGAGGTTGAGGCAGGTGGATTACAGGTTCAAGTTCAGCCTTGGTAACTTAGTGAGACCCTGTCTCAAAATTTAAAAAATGGGCTAGGAATATAGCTCACTGTAAAGACCCTATGTTCATCCCTGTGTTCAATCCCCAGCACTGAAACACACACACACACACACACACACACACACACCCCTACACACATATTTAAATTTGGAAATAACCAGACTACTTAGATAATCACTTGGGGAGGGGGATTTTCAAAAGCTATCCAAATCCATAAAAGTTTGTTGCAGTCACTTATATTTGTTGATCTGGTAACTGAAGGGTTTTATGTCAAGAGTCCTTTTTCCCATCTTAAAGCAAATGAGAAGGAAGAGAGGGTTTGGCCACAAAAATGAAAACATTCCATTTATAGTCTATGCACATAGTGAAGGCCACTCCTCATGCAGCAGCTGAAGTGATCAATTCACAATGCAAGCCTGTTTATGTCAACCCTTGTATTAGTGTTCTCCAGAAAAACAAAACCAACAGGAAACATATATACACATATTATATTATACTATACATATATATATATATGTATAATTTTTTTGAGAAATTCACTCATGAGGTTATGGAAGTTGAGAAAACCAATAAATTGCTCTTTGCAAGCTAGAGACCCAGGCAGGCTGGCGATATAATTCAGTCCAGGTGGCAAGGGCCCAGAATCAGAGGAACTGATGATCTCAATTTCACTCTAAAGGCAGGCGATGATGAGATGAGATGTCCCAGCTCAAAGAGTGAAACAGGAAAAAGACATAAGTTCTTCCTTCCTTGGCCTTTTGTTTCCTCAGGTCCTCACCTGATAGGATGAAGCCTGCCCACCCACACTGGGGCAAGTCATCTACTGAGTCCACCCAAAACACCCACTCAGGTATATTCGTAACAGTGATTAATCTGAGTACCCCAGAACGCTCAAATCAATGCAAAATTTAGCCAGCAACAGTTTCCAGTCACCTATGAAGTAAAACTTTAATGCTTTGCCTTAGTTTCTGTCTTATGCCATTCTGGATTTTTCTTTGGCCATGAACACTGAACACTCTTACATATGACTTTTGCTCCAAAGACTGGGACGCAAGTCCTGCCTTGAATTCTGCTCTCTCACCTCAGAAATTTCTTCTCTGAGTTCTCCCTACCTCTTGCTTTACTCTATTCATTTATCTGATTTCAGCTGAAAAACCAGTTCCCCAGGACATGTGACCATTTGTCCCACCCACTATTGTCAATCCTCTACTTGTACATTCTCATAACACTCCTTGTTCATTATCCTCCCTGTTCTTTTTTAACTATTCCTCAAATCATTTGGATTAATGATTCCTTGATCTTTGCCAGAAAATGCTAAAGGTAGAGATGGTCAGTTTCCTCATCCACAAGGTCTCAAGTAATGCTTGGCATGTAATAGGCCTCAATCAATATTCAGTAAATGAACAGATATCCTAAGTGAAGTGTCAAAAATATAGGAACTCTCTGGTGAGTTATGTAAAATCACCTTTGCATGAAGGGATACCATACAGGTACATTCACTGCATCTAATTTCTGGGCTTTAAATAAAATAATTTACACATTACCATGTTAGGAATTAGACCCCAAGACTTCCCTTCACCACATGACTGTAATCCAACTAATCAAGGTACATCATCAATTTTAAAGACTCTTTTCCATGACCTGAAGGATACAAACAGAAAAATTCTTCCAGATGAATAAACGAAGAACACCAATCCTGATTTTCTTAATACTTTTGTTACTTACTGTCATTTCAGGAAGAAGAAGCTGTTCAGTCACAATGCTCCATGACCCCCCACGACCCAAAACCTCCCTATGCTGCAACTGCTTTGTGAAAAATTGCACGCAAAAAAAGTCGCAATGCATTTGCAAATAGCTTTTAAAACCAGAGCTCTCTCCTGGGAATATGATTCTAATAGGATAGAGACAGGGCTAAGTTGCTGAATGCTGCTGGTCATTATTCTTTTGTTTCAACTCAAAGAAAACATGCCCAGATCTCATAACTAGACTGCCGGGCATGTGTTTTTGCTTACTGCCTAATGTGGTTCTAATAACACAAACATTCCAGCTAAGTAATGATGACATATCTACGGCTAGAGATACTAGAAAACTAGGCAAGGGCAGCATTTTGAGAAAGACAAAGGGAAAATACAATAAATATTTCATCTAAATTATGTTGTTGCCATCCCACTGGAACTTATTCTGGAATATGTTAATAACGGGAAAAAAGGGACTCTAAAGAAATACAAGCTAGAGTTCTAGGAGTGCATGTCTCAGAATGAGCCTGAACATGTACTAGGTGTAGAGTAAATCCCAACTTTGTAGATACACACTCATGAATTGAAGAATAAATTTTTAAAAATTCTTTTTCAATGAATCGTTCATCATGGAATCTCAAACATGTCTCACTGATATATTCCTAGGGTAAAATGTAAGATTATAGACTTACTCTATTTATCTTGTGTTTCAAAAAATGTAATCATTATTAAGGGAGTTAGGTGTCATCCCTTCCAGGTATCAGTTCCACCTTCACTAGAGACTTTGAGACTCCATCAGGGAAAGGAAGAAGATTAGACATTGGCTGGTTGTCCCTTTCAGTCATATTACCTCTCCCATTTGCAGCTGTGTGGTTTGGGTTGGAGGGCTCCTGCTGTTGGAGAGCACTTAATGTGATCAGCGTATCTTTTCCCTGAGACTCAGTGTTTGGTTAAAGGATTAGAATGGGAAACTGTTGGGTGCATAAGACTTCACTTCACTGTTTGTGGGTATTGTTACCATGAATGGAACTTGTGCTGAAATGGCATAGCATGCGGAAGAACAGAGAGCTCATAAAGGAGCAGAACCTGGCATGATGGCATTTGGATTGACCTTTGCCTAAGGCCAGTTTCAACTTTGAAGTTCTGGTTATTTGAGCAAATATTCATTTACTCCAACCTGAGTTGCATTTACTTGCAGTCAAAGATTCTAAAGGACACAAATTTCATTTATGGGGTACAATCCTTAAACTCTAGAGTTTAGTTCTTTGGTGAACTGATTTGTTTATAATCTTATATATGCACCAATTTCCAGGTCTCCTGGAAATACTCATCTGTGTCTGCATGCGAAGGTCTCCTGCTCAGCAGGCTTCATACCCCTGCAGATCAAAATCAAGCTTTACTTTCTGTTTTAAATCTCTATTAACTCAGGTACCATGGACCCAAGTTAACCTAGAACCGTGTCGTTATCATTATCCTTAGTGTCACTTTTCACATGGTCCCTGGAAGGTTTAGATGTCTGTCCTTCTCCCTGGCCTGTTGCAATAACAGTTACTATACATGAAACATTTATGTGGAGCCAGGACTAACACTGTTAAAACCTCATTGAGCTTGTTTGTACAAGAGGAAACTAAGGCAACGAACGAATAGCTTCAAGTGTACCCAGAAACAGAAGTAGCGGAATTATTTGAACTCCCGCTGATTGCAAACTACCAGTCTCCATCCTTCATCCTGAACCAGTGGTTCTTACTCACTTTTATATTTTTGAAATATGCTCAGTATGTCTAGTTAGCCTGTGAACTCCAAAGACCCTGTTACTGTCCTGGGTATGGCTTTATTGTGCATTAGTGCACAAAATATATTCAAGAAACACTTATTAAATGAATTAACTAGGAAAGCATAAACAGACTTCACATTTGTCCAGTATTGTTTTGAATGCTTTTGAGTAGCATTTGGCCATAAGCGAGAGCACACCTTAGAAGCATTTCAATCACGGAAAAATAAGTAGGTGATGTTGGCTCCCCAGAAATACGTCCAGAGATACAGTGGCACATAAAGACACTGAACTGCTGTGTGACCATGGCTAGTTCACTTAACCTCTCTGAGCCTTCATTTCTTCATGTGTAAAAAGATGGTAATATAATCTATCTATATTTTGAGATGAGTCTGTAATTGAAAATCAGGTAAAGTATGTGGCATATAGTGCACATTCTACAACACTGAAAAATAAATGATCATTATCCTTTGAGTAACAGTACACAGGACATATTTATGAAATAATTGAAAACTGAACCTTTCTTTTAATGATAATCTTTAGATTTATTAATGAACTTAAAATATTCCATATTGCAATAAAAATAGGGCAGAAATTTTGAAAATGGTATTTACCTAAGGTTTGTCATATTCAAGACCAAGAGCAAAACCAGAAAAATCACTAAGCCTTTTGCAGCATACAGAGGCCTGCTTCTTGTTTAATAAGAATATGCCTATGTATTTATTTTATTTAAATAAATTTCCTGAACTTGCTTCTCTTTCCTCAAGAATGTATTAATAAAAGTGAATCATCTAAATTTTAGTCTAAATAGCAAAATTTGAATTACTTAACTGATTTTCAGATAGTTTCACTGACAATGTTTCTCCTAACATTAAAAAAGATGATAACTTAATAGTGGCTCTAAAATTGTTAAAAAGTGTGTTTAGATTTTAGATAATTTATCTTATACCTTGATATACTTAAATGCATTCTTAATTAAGAAATTAACTTCTTAAAATTTTAAATTAAATTCACTAACCAATAGTGCTAAGGCACTTTTTTTCTTAATCCATTAGTCAAATTTTTCAAGTATTTATCCAACAGATGAACAATGGGATGCTGGAAATTGCGTCTGTTGGTACTGCGTCAACAAGTTTTAACTTGTTGCTGGAGTGCAAAAAGATTCTGCGATGCTATTTTTGTGATATCGGTAGCTCGGTTTAAATTAAGCATCTACCTGAACATTTGTTTGTGATTAGAAATGTATCCAATGAAAATGTACTTTTCAAGCCAAAATTTAAGAAGGTGTTTACACAAGCACATTTTTCGCAGGATACAAAGCTGGACTTTTTCAATCCAGCCAAAATCAGAAAGCACTATAAATCTCCCTAGAAAACAAGTTTATAAACTCAAGTTATGTTTAAATAAACATTCTAAGTCAAAATGCTGGACTAAACCCCAGAATATGTCCAGTATTCCTTATCACTGCCTTTCTGGTGCTGAATTTAATTCTATGATAATTAACAGATTTTCTCAATTTTCTTGAAATATAGTGGCAAAATTTTCTCAAGTGTTCATGGAAGTTCTTGGTTTTTAAATTTTTTTTAATTTTAAAAAGCAAAACAGAAAAAAGGGTAGAAATAATACAGCATTTCAAAAAACAGACAGAAATCAATACTAGTTAATATATTACATATTGTTATCTTAGAAGTAGTTGTTCAAGTTACAAGATCTAGGCATAAAAAATGATCAGTCAATGACAACACAAACTATTCTTTTTGATGAACTAACAGAGAATTAGTAGTATAGGTATCTATCTTGCATACTTATTCATACATACAATTACATGTGTGTGCCTACATACATATAATCTTTTCCTTTCTTCCATTTATTTTTCTTTCAGTGGGATAATATTGTTCTGACTAACTTCTATTACCTAATATTTAATCCTATAGCACTTCCCATTTCCTGCTTGTGTTTTTCTAGAATATTTTGAAATATAGTGGCATAATCACTTGCAGAGCTTATGGATCTCCTTGGGTTAAAACAAAGGAGAGAAAGAAAGAGAAAGAGGGAGAGAGAGAGATTTCTGACTGAACCCTTTTAATTGATATTTAATTTTATTCTACCTCTATCACACACTCATTTGTGTCTCGTTCTATTATTGACCAAGATTCTTAAGTTAACCACTGGTTTAAATAAATCTCAAGTTATTTTAAATTGTCCACAAGGCGGCAGTAAAACATCTTGCTTCCCCCCAATATCTTGAATTTCTAAGCGTTCATTTTCTAAACATTTAGATATTATATTTGCCTGAATAATATCAAAAACTCTTCTGTCTTTTAATTTCTGCTTTGCCAAATGGCATGCATTAGTAAATATGAGTTAGTCATGATAAAACCTTTCATTAATTTTTCCCTGCAATAGATGAGTAGGAATCCTTCAAGTTTTGGTAACATAAATTGCCTGTTTATAAGAATAAGCAAGACTGCTTTTCACTTTTTGAGGCTTACAGTGAGTTCCTGTAAGTTTTCTGGTAAGAGGCATTGTTATTGACCAGTAAGGGCTTAATATCTTTTCTTCCTCACTTTGTTATCGTATGGTATGAAGGCGTCATTGCCATGTGATTTTTCTACTCAGGAGTTTTCCAATAAAACGTAAAACTGAACATTCCCATTTGTTTAGAAGCTGTGCCGATGAACCAACACTGTGCAGAAAAGCATCCATGTAATAGGTTTCCTGCACAAGTGAGAAACAAACATCGTGAGATCGCTGGCACTGAGGGCTCTCTTGGAAGTGTTTAGGAAGCCTCCTGTCCAACGGTGGGGACTTCCAGCTGCCTGCTCTGTGCTCTTGCTTACCTAGTGCGGACCCAAGTTGGAGACTGCCTTTGCCTGACCTCATGTGTCAAGCAAGTGAAGAGTATGTCAGACCATGTGCCTCATGCAGGAGAAGGGTGGGGACTGCGGAGCTGGATGACCTTGTGCTGTTCGCCGGCTCCCTGCTGCCAGAACAATGGTTGCCCTGAGGACTAGAGGCTGCCAAAGGCACCCCTGGCATAATCTGTCATCCCAGGAAACGTCTGCCATTCCTGGGAAAAACAGAGAGGTGTGCATGCATTAGAGAAAGGGAGTGGGGGGGAGATGCTGTTGCAAAATAAATTCTAAATGTACTTTGATACAAGAGACCTAAGCCACAGTCTTCACGCTGTCTGCATTCCTGGGGAAGCTGCAGGGAACTTGGCCGGAGCAAGATTGTGAGATTGAGTTCAGCATTTCACCAATACAAGCAGAGCATGTTAGTGTGCACCTGTGTGTGCGTGTGTTTGCAACATCAAAGGAAATTATTTATGGAGTGTATTCACATGGTAAAATGCAAGAGTTGGTAATATAGCATGAATAGATACACACGCAGTCACAGAGTTTCCATTCTGCCCATTGTTTCGTTTAAGATAAGTACAGCCTAATGCTTTTAGAATTGAACATTGTTTTGCCAGGAATAAAAGACACAAGTGCCTTCAGAAGGTTAGTTTCCTATTTAAAATACTCAAAAATTAAAACATATATCACCCACATAGCACTTAATTTTTGAAAATGCACAGACTTTTGTAAATAGCTACTCTAGGAAAATGTGCAGAATGATTTAATTTCATATTAAGGTGCAAATGTAGCACTGGATTTGCATTGAGCCACAAGTGCTTTGTGACCGACAGCAAGGCTCTCTGGAAGACTTTCGCCAGCAGATTCACAACTACCGAATTCCACATCTGAGAGTAATGACACGATTTTCTTGCTTAAAGAAAAGCACATTGATTTTAGACACACTGAAACTCCAAAGTTTCAGAAGTGTGTTTGGGTTAAGGTTAAGTCGTCCTTGACAATATTAAAAGAAAGGTTTGAATTGTTGAATAACCACCTTTCACCCATCCCTAATTGTAATTTAAATGACAATATGCTCTCAATCAATAGCTCTTTGTTACACTTTCAAGATCAGGGGCTGAGATTTCACCCCAGGAGTTTATAGGGCAAAGAGCTGCCTGTGCATAACCCTAAAGATATTGCATTAGAATACCTGTTTTCCCGCAATTATCCTGGATAAAGGCATTCAAATAAGACCACAGATAGTAGTATTATAAAAAGACAAAATCTTAATTTTTCTAATTTTGCTTCAAGCTAGATATCATAAGAAAAATATTGCCAATTAAAAAGCTAAATTATCCTTATACTAATTTCACTAGTTAGGCTTCAGTCATTTCATCCTAATAGCTAATCTTCTGAGTTCTGGGCATTGGGCTAAGTACTTTTGCATTGAGTTTCTTTATTCTTCAGCTTTGAGGTAGAACCTAATATTGTGTCCCCACTTGATAGATGATGCCTAGAGAGACTGAGTCCCTTTCCCTTTGTCACACAGTGAGTAAAGAGAAGAGCTTTGATGAAATAAATTCTAAGCTTATCTCTGAGAACTTAACAGGCTTAATGAACTTCTCATGCAATGAAAATTCTGCATAACCAAATAGAATCACATCTTTTTCCTTAAATCTCTCTGTCGAAGTTTATAAATATAGCATAAAGATTCTTTTATACACTGTCATAAAATAAAACTGCAGTAAGCACATATAGGCTATTGTTTATACACTGAAGCAGGCATTTTTACCTGTTTTCACCTGCTTTCTACGTGGAATACATTCTTTGTACCCTGGCATTCATGCTACATTTTATTATTTCGTTCAGAGGATGATAATGAATTTCCAGTCTGGCCTGGCTGTGTCTATTTAAGTTCAGATAGGCCTATTTAAGTTTTCACCTATGAACTGATAAATTCATAATTAGGTCTGAACACACAGCATCCCAGGCAATCAGTTTTTAGCATTCCAACATCAACATTACCATGTGACCAGACAATTGCCATGCATCTATTAGGAGATACTCCAACTTGTGTGGTTTTTCTGCAAATAGCCAAGCTATAACAACATTGGTTATGACATATCGAATGTATAGAATCTGTTAGGAAAGAGGTGGCCCCTGGGCTAAATCCTATTCAAATACAAGCTTTTTGGTAGCTCATCTGGTTGGCCTGACATGTTTCTAAAATATGAATATTGGGAAATTTTACATGAAAATATGTGTGTCTGACTACCTTGAAAATAAAAATCACTTGAAAAATTAGAAAATCTGAAAATACTGGGCCAGATTTCGGCATTGCAAAAATTGTATGGAGTGTATTACAGATATTCCCTTTGATGTCCATGCTTTCTTCCTGTCGCTGCAGTCCCACCCATCCCATTTTACTCTTAGATCAAAAACCTTCTCTTTCTGAAGTGACCAGAATGTACTTGACTTTGGAACTGTGTTTTTAAAAAGTACTTTATACCTACTCTATAGTGTATCCTTTGACTGTCTATGAGGAAAGTACCATCATACCCATTTTATAGAATAGAAAAGAACATAGAAAATGTAAGTAAATACCCAATGACATGGTTCATTAGTGGTAAAGTTGGGTTTCTACTCATACCTGTCTCATTCCAAAGCATATGTTTCAACTCCTTCACTGACAGTAATTACTCCTATGCATGGTCCTCTTCGGATTAGCAAAATGCATTTTGTGATGGCCGTCTGGGCCTGGGGCTGTACTGAGAGCCTAGATCACTAGCACATGCTCCTTAAAGCCTCCATTTTTTTCCCCATTACAAGCAGCTTCTGCAGTTATGACTGTGGCATCTAAAACAGTACATATTCCTAGGAGGAGCATCTATTGTAAGTGATTTTCAACTTCACATGATTGGCAGGAACAACCTCTCCCTACAAAGGCATAGAGAAGTCCATGGCGGGGCACATCACCCTGTCTGCTACCGTGTGCTGGAGAGGGTGTGAGGTGGGAGCAGTAATCTTCTGTTCCCCAGGCTTATCTGCTGACTTCCTTTTTGGATCTGTTGTATGAAGACATATTTAGCTCTCTCATCAGCAACGTTGTCATCATCATCAATACTATCTCAATAGAAAATATTTGCAGGTTAATGCTATCACAGAACCAGAAGTGGGAAATATTTCATAGTCATGTAATAACTACTTTCATGAACTTTCTGTGATGCTTTCATCCATCCAAATGGTAGGTAAAATGGATAAAATGAACTGTCTCTGGGAAGAGGGACATATTGGGATACTAAGAGTGGAGTGCTTTCATCACACCTGTTAACTCAAGCCACTGTACCAGGGACAGACAAAATGACACTTAACAATATGACAGGGAGCATGACTGCCTGAGTTGTACTCCAGTGCCTGGAGTTTGTGATTGCACAGAACCATGAAAGCTGAAAAAAGTGTGGACAAGAAGAGGCAGGGACATACCTCCAGGTCCCTGCAGACATTGTCCATTGTTCCTGCTAAACATATAAAGTCAGTTGACTCTCACTAATGCACCTGTAGAGAAGTACACGTGAGCAGTACACCTTCCTGTGTGAGACTCCAGTCCTGTGTTGGCTGGTTTAAGATGATTTTCTGACCGATGTTCAGCTGGAGGGATGGGCTGTGAAGTGATCTGAGTTTGCTTTTCATTGAGGGACAGTGACTATGTGCTCTATGGTTCCTTTTATTACTGTGGGGGAGATTTATTCTGCAATAGAAGTTGAAATAATAAAATCATATACAGAGATTACTTCAAGGCATTCATATATATAAGCATAGAGACTAGCCATACCCAAATTGTTTCAGTATAAAATGCATGCATGTCCATGTGTGGGCAGGGAAATGAGATGAGATTAGTTGTATTAAAATGGTGCAGAAGAGTTGCCAGGTCCCTAATCACTTTTGTTGAGAAAGGACAGTGGAGATGCTATAGGCTTCAGCAGAAATCATTGTCAGGGGGATGTGTTCTTTCATGCCTGGCACCTCCCAAGACCACCCTCAATGGGACATCAGTGGGAGATCTTCGACTCTATGATAAATACCACAATTGTCTTCTACCTCCTTCCATTCTTTCTTCCCTTTCTTCTTTTCTTCCCTCCTATCTTGCTGCCATCTATCCATCCCTCCATCCTTTCATCCTTCCATTCTTCTTGGCTTCCCCAAATGAAACACAAAAGGCTCTCTGAGCTTTTCTTTCAGACCTGAGAAAAACACCTAGGGTGATCATAAACCAGATTGTTCCTGTTTTCTGCTTTGAAAATCTTTTAAAGGGGAAAAAAGCTGGCAATTCTATAGTTAGAAGGAAAAAAGGTTTAAATGCAAATGAGTGCTGAAGGTAACACTTGAGAGTGAATGAGTTTCATTCAGAGGATGCCAATCACTCAACCATCATTCAAGATTGACAAGCTTTCAGGGAGCTCCTGGCTCCCTAGGAGCACCTAGCAGAGGAGGGGAGAGAGGGCAGAGAGAGGTGAGAGGTGAAGAAGACACCTCTGTGCCTTTCACCTGTGCCTGAGAGTCAGCCCTTTTGACCTTTATTGGAAATTGAGTATCAGGGTCATTCTGTTTCTACGATTTGTGGATTTTAAAACATTTTTCAATTGTTCCAGAATGTGATCCTACTGGGTTTATTAAACAGAGGATCTTTCCTTTATCTCTTGATTTCCCAAACATTGGTTCCCCTTGACCATCCTACTTCGTGGTCACTCTTGAGATTGTGCATGGGCCCGTGTTGGGGTTGGGGGCAGGTCGTTTGGGGTAATTGTAATTGTTCACCTGAAGAGCTACACATTACTATGCTGAAAATGAGTCACACCTCCACCATTGTCAGGAATCAAATTGCTCTGTCTGTCAAGGCTGTCTTATAAAAGTCTGTGGCTCTGCAAGAGCGCTTGATCTTGCTTTATAAGTGTTTGAAATATTGGAAAACACGTGCAGATTATTCATGGAAAATTGCAACCCCTGTGCATTTTCTCCTCTCTCGGTCATGTTTTTTATGAGTTGGTGTGAGCTTAAAATATTCAATGTGGCAAGAATCTTTCAAAACATACCATAGTTGGGAGAGTAAGGCATTGGTAAAAAGCAATTAATGCTTTTCAAATGGAAAAAAAACCTCAGAATTTCAGAATCTTTACTGGCTAGAATCTAAAACCTGCACTATGTCTCTTAATTTCAGTTATCTAAATATTTATTAGATGCCTTCTATTTTCAAGTGTGCAAGAGACCCCAAAAATGAATGGTTCTCATGTAGCTTCTTAGCTCAAAAAATGTGTTGATTGCTTTAATGGTATTCAATCATGCTCCTTTAGTATTTCAGGGTTCCCCAAATCAACCCTCAACTGATGTAAATCAGTTTATCAATATCCCACCACCAAAATGGACTAATGGTCTATTTTTAGTTCGTCAAGTAGAATTAAAATTTTCTCAAATGAGGCTTTTTTTCCTCATCATATCCATAAACAATTGGAACCAGCTTCTCTCCACTAATCAGCGATTTTAAAAATAAGTTGAGTTTGCCACCAACACAATGTTGGGCATAAAGTGATCACAGAGTATTTATTTGGAGTGATAACGAACCTTTAAGAGCTTTCAGTGATACATTTTGCTGTGGCATGCATCCCATAGGCTTGCCACCACTGACATAGAGTATTGTTTCCCCGCGTGGGAGTAGCATATGAATGGTGTCATTGAAGGACATTTCCTAATAAGAAACAAATTTGATTGTGAACTCCGAGCAGGAATACACTTCTTTCGCCAAATAAGTCATCTTCCTATTACAAAGAATATAGGTAGATGACAAGAAATCAGACTTACTAAAGAGAAGGAAAATGTATCTCAACAATTATATATGATTATTCCTATCCCCAATTTACAGATGAGGGCAGTGAGCCAAATTGTTCCCCAAATCACATCATGAATGAGTGACAGGGCCGGATGTGCACCTGGAGTGAAATGAATCATGTTCAGATTGAATCAGGTCCTTACCTGTGTGTGCGTGTGTATTAGAATTATCCAAGGAGCTTTTCCAAAATACTCTTGCCTAGCCTCTACCCCAGGGGTTCTGATTTAATTGATGGGGAGCAGGTAAGACCATGCTCTAAGGGTTAGAGAGAATTATAAAGATTGACACAGGCAAAATTTATTTTTTTAATATAAGGAAATGCCACCTTCTGAATAAATAAGTTTATTTAAATATTCAGAACTTTAATTAGAACTTAAACATCTTACTTTGGGGAAGTCAATAACCAGGATAGAGCCTTTGATTAAAAGTTCTGAGATAAGAACAGGGCTTTCCGGGACAGATCGATCACTTTGTACCAGCTCAGCTTGAGTCACAGAAGGGCAACTGGACCCTTGATGTCTCCCAGCAATCGTACCCCAGTGAGTCTGGGTGACGTGTCCCACAAGCGTGCCTGTGTGCAGAGTAGACTTCAAAGCAGTTACCACACATTCTTTAGCTCTTAGTGTACACATGGCAGAAATGGAACTTTATTTAGTTCTTTCTAACAAATGTAGGTTCATTAACTTCGGTTTCAAAATTGGGAAGAAAAATGCTAAATGAAGTTTGCACATCTCTAATCTCAGGGCCTGGGGAGGTTGAGACAGGAAGATGGCAAGTTCAAGGCCAGGATCTGGGTAATTTAGCAAGAGCTATCTCAAAAAAAAAAAAAAAAAAAAAGTTTTGTGAAGCGTCATTTAATAATATAAGATCAGATGAGGGGGGCTACTTACCTATCAGCTAAGATATGGGTACTGTCTCAGCCATGCTAAATATTATAATATACTCTAAATGAACAAAGAAGAAGCTGATGCTTATAGCAAGGAGAAAAATCTTAAGTCACCAAGACACCCAAAACTTTAAATTGACAATGGTATTTGATGAAAATATTTTTTAAAAACTGATCTTATTATCTTGCATATCTGAAAATCTAGTATAAGATACTAGTTACTGCCCTTATGGGCAATGATAAAAAGAGATGTTTAGAATGAAAAGTAAGTCTAGTTAAAGACAGGAGCACAATGAACTGACACCACAGACTAGAAGAGGCAAACAATCTGTTTAAATCTATACAGGTATTGTTTCTTGTGATCAGATAATCACTGTTTTCCCAGTTTTTACAGAAAATGTGCACAAGTCTTCACAAGACTTTCAACTTCAGGTTTGAGGTTTGGATTCAATTTCTTGGGAGTATAACCTTTAAATGCAGAGCCTGTATTGACCTCGAAATTTGAAAAGCATATTTGTTGCAGAAAACCTAAGCAATGAATGCCACTCACTAGCTAGAAAACAATGAACTGTGTGAATCCATCCTTCTCACTGACTTTAGAAAATACCTCTGAAATGTACTGTGCAGTAGGTCTTCCCTCTGGGATGGAAACATTCTCCATCTTCGCTGTTCAGCACAAAAGCCACCAGTTCTGTGGAACTGTGGAATACTTTGAAATGTGGCTCTTCCGGTTACAAAACTGAAATTTTAATTTAATTTTATTTTAATTAATTTAGAGTTCACAACCATTTTACAGTGGCTAGTGTACTGGCCAACATTAGTGCTACATATTTCATTTCAGGCACACTGCTAAGTAATCGTCTTTCACAATAGCAAATAGATTAAAATTCTGCTTGTTGTTAACAAATGGTTTTTTAATGTTGGAATTTATGTTATATATGCAAAATAAAAAGTGTTTTGTGCTAGTAAACGATTTGGTGTTCATAAAATCAATTGAGATGTAAGAATACTTTCTACTCTGTTATTAAAAGCATGGAGAACTTCAGGAAGTTCACACTTAGAACATACTCCAGAACCCCTGGATTAATGTGTAAGGGCCCCTCCCCATACAAAATGGGTAGCAAATGAAACTTGACTCTCCAATTCATTAATAAAGCAAAGACTTATTTTTTATTTGCTTTGAAAAGTTATTTTGTGAGTTTATCCCTTATACTAGTGCAGTGGTTATTTTTATAGTAACCTTAAAATTTGTGAATTTATTTTTTGCCCTGGTTTTGCAAATTCCAATCAAGTATAACCTAGTTATGAAAGGTACACATATTATACTTACATATTTCTTTGACTCTCTGTAGTACTATTAATTGTTGTAATCTGAGTTTAAGCTAGGTGATTACACATCTGAAGATTGTTGAATGCCACAAATCTTTCACTCCTGAAAAGACACCTCAACAGACAGTTGAGGGAGTTTTAAGCCTATTCCTATATCTAGTTCTTTCTTCCATACCCAAATCCACCTATCACTCCCACCCTCATATGTATCTCTGCAATCCAAAGTGTTTCTTACCTTCCATTTCTCCAGAATAAAGGTCAAAAACACTCAAGTATCTATGGCACTTCTCCTGGTCTATTTTCAGACAACTGAACTTCCTGTGTTCCAGGTGCTGAATTCTCTACAGGAACCTCACTCAGTCCTTTTAAGAATCAATAGTTTCAGCCAATTTAATCTCTATACACGTTTTTTCTCTATTTGGTCTCAATCTCTATCTTTCTCTCTGTCTCTCTCTCTCTCTCTCTGGTTTTGCAGCCTTGTAATGATTTCTGTTTCTGAATATATTTCATTTTAATTTTTTAAATGCTCTTCTAATTTGAATTTAGACCTTCATACAGATTTTGTCGCCTGGGCTGTTTTGAAATATATGATTTTAAATGCATGAAACTCATCCTTTAAAAATGATTTGTGAGTGTACATTTGAAAGTGGTTAATGCTTATTTATTACAAATGGAATAATTACAGCTAATGGAACAGTGCCATTTAACATCAGTATAGTGGTGTGGGGGAACTTGATAATTAGCAGTTCCATAAGTGCCTTTTTTTAGATTATGAAATGACAGCCATGGAACACCTTTCCGTGAAATGTCTCCATGTACTAAATTCTCTGTTGTTTGTTCTCACTGGCTATCCACAATGCAGTGGGGAGCGGGGGGAGGTTGGATTTAATTGATTTAATCACCACCTGAGTCCTCCTCTAAGTCAGGTATTAGCAATTTTTTTTAAATATGCAAGACAGAAATTGCTTTGGATAAGAAATAGGATATTTCTGTAGAAAACTAAAATTTCTAGAAATTTGAAATTACCAGCAGTAGTAATATCCCCGTAAAACAAGCATTTTTCCTCAGAATGAAGGGATATAAACTAACCTTTCAACAGACTGTGTTTCTAGTTATTCACTCATCTACCTGGAAAAGACAGGAAAAAGTATTTCTAACTTGGGTATTCACTGTGTTCCACAAATATGTTAAAGCAGTGTTTCTAGAGTAAATGGAACTTGCATTTTGTCTTGTCAACAGACATGTCAGCTACCCAAAGGTTCAACTTGACATTTTTAGTCTTTTTGCTGTGAGGCGAAGCCCACTCCTCTTCATTCCCTATTGATGATCCTGATTTCTGATAAAAGCAAACATTCTTGCTTTGTAAAAAACTACCTTTTTGATTTTTTTCTTCCACAATGTGAGTTTGACTAAAGTATTAAGTAAAAAAGTCTATTAAGTGACTTTCAGGAGGAGTGGACTGAGAAACCACATTTAAAATTAAACGTCTGCAATGCATAAAGTTTATGTATTAAGGCTTATGTAAGAGAATACTCTTTCTCTTTCTCTTTGAGCACTCAGAGATTGTCATACTGGACCTAATGTTATCCTTAGAATTTCCACAGACATCAATAAGAAAGGATATAACTTGTAATTTATTCTGGGCTGGTAAGACATTTTCTAAAATGCAGTGCAACCCTGATTCAGAATTGAGGGGAAAGGGTTTAAATTAGGTTTTTTATAGTGGTGAGTATTTGCAGACAATGTAGAGATTTATGGATTAATTTGTTTTAAATTAACTTTTATAGGGTGACTAATAGTCCACAGGGATAAACTGGGCTTTCAATTGCCCATGATTTTTAGTCAGATCCTAGAGAGGAGATCATTTCTCTTAGGAAATGGTGACATACTTTTTAAAGTGTGCAGTACTGTGGTTTGGTTGTTTTTTTTTTTGTCAGTGTCCAAACAAGATAAAAAGTTCTGGGCCTTAGGCAAAGGTATCCACAACTGGCCCAACATTTATGTCACATTTCACTCAGAAAAGGAGAAAGACCCTGGCCTCCACCCTGGTAGGCATCTTTTATCTGCTGATTCACAGGCTGACATCTCAGTGGCGCCCAGAGTGTTCATACAGACAAAGGCCCTGCTTTGTGGGTGCACAGTACTACTTCTCTGCATTGCCTTTAGACTTAAGAAATGCTAACCAGATCCAAGAACTGAAAATTCAAAAGAGTAGCACTTTGGACTCTATTCTGTATCAGAATCTACCAAAAAACTTTTCAGTATGAGTCATAGATAGTCAATTTTGTCCATAAAATGCATATATGTATGTGTGTAGCTATCTATATATGCATCCACTATCCATCAAACCATCCATCCATCCATCCATCCATCCATCCATCATTTATGCATTTATCTCTTCCTCTGATTATGTATTTCCTGAGCACCTTCTACACTTTTGACCAAATTCTAGAGACTAGTAAAGTAAATCTGCTTTTGGACTAACCTGATTATATCTATTTGGCCCATTCCAAGCACATCTCCTTAACAAAAGAATTTTATTGACTACATGTTTAGATCTTGCAAACAGCAGAAGAGTCTAACATACTCTTTTATATAGAGGATCATAGTGAAAAAACAGTCCCTTGGCATCCTGTCTTTATAGAGTATTCACATGCTTGGATTCTATGTCACTGTTTTCCAATTTAAGTTGGTAATGATCTCTGTAAACTTTTAAACACATCATTCTGGAGTTTTTCTGGTTCCCATTGTTACTGGCACTCTAAATGTTTTGTTGGTGTATGAGTTCTACCCTTTCCTTTCTTGCTGCTTTAAGGAGTTCCTGTTTATCTTTGCTGTTACATAACTTTTATGATGTATCTCTCCTTGTATGTAACAAGCTTAGAAATTATTTTCTTCCAGAGTCTATGGATTTAGGTTTGAGGTCAGTTCTGGACATTTTTTAGACATTGACTTCAAATACAACTTTTCATGCTCTGGTATTTACTCTTGGAACTCAAAACAGGTTGATATCAGTGTTCAGTCATTTGGGTCTTTCAAATTTCTTTTTATATCTTGGATCTGTTGTTCTTCACAGACCGTGTTTTGGGGATTTCTTTAGACTTCCTGCCTTAATGAATTCTCTCTTTAATGAATTTAGTCTATTCTTTGACTCATTAGTTAATTACTTTCTATTTTATGCAGTAAACCTATTTAAGGGTGGTATTTTCTCGGTTTTATCAGGCTTCTCCTTTCCTTTTAGATGTAAGAAATTTTTGTACCCAAAGGACATGTGTGTTAGTTTTTATTGAAGTACAAAGTAGATAAAATGCAGATATCCTAAATTTATAGCTAGATGAATTTCCATAAAATGAACATATATTTATAAGTATTAAAATTAGTGCTGCTATAAATTTTCTTGCACATTTATTTTGGTGAGCATATGTTGAGCATTTTTATTGAGTGCATATCTAAAGGAATTGCTTTGTCATGGGCTATGTGTGGTTCAGCTTTAGTGAAGATTGCCAAACAATTTTCCAAAGTGGTTTTACCAGTTTACCTTCCTATCAATAGCAAGAATCTCAATGAATCCGTGATCTCAACTACCACTGAACTTCAAATACTATAATTTCTATGTATTCTATTTAATTATCTTTAGAAATTCTTTCTCCTTTTTTTCAAAACTGACTTGTTTCTGAACACATTTTCAAATCTTTTTTATAAGCATGTGAAATATTATTTCATATTTTTAAAACTTCTGACCTTTGCATATTTGACTCAGCAATTTGTTTCCTTATTTCATGATGTACAAAACATTACAAGTTTATTTTTAATAACAATTACGTGTGTGTGGGTAGAGGGATGGTCTTTGAGTCTGAGTAAAAAAATGTTCCTCTAGGTAAGATCTGCATTTGTATTCATCAGGTGCCTGGAAGTACCTCTCACCTAAGATAATTTTCATAGCTAAAAGTAAGAGGGCAAGTCTTGTTTCTCTGAAGAAACCCTCTCTTTGTATTCACAACTATTATGGAAAGAAAATTTCCCCATGTTCTTCTTTGGGGACTAGATATTTTCTCTTACTTACCATTATGCTGAGATATAGCATCCTTTGAAGTCTTGGCATAAAGCTGAGAATGCAATGAAGTTGGCTTATATCAAGTCAAACCCCTTGGGCCAGCTCTAATATTATTTGGACTCTTCTTCCCCATGCATCTATTAAAGTAAAATCTATTGGTCACAAAAGATGGATAGGAGTTCCCAGGCTTCAACTCTGCCTGTCTGATCTCTCTGAGTTTGCGCTTTTACTTCAATTTTGTAAGCTTGTTGACCTCTTACCAGTGAATTTAAAAGAGATGTTTCAAGATTTCATCCAGCATTATGTATTATTTTTCACACAAAAATTATTGAAAACAGCAGTTCTCAAAATGTGTTCTAAGAGCCTCTGCATCTCTCTGAGGCCTTTTTAAGAGTTCAGTAGGTCAAACCCCTTTTCATACTAATAAATAAGATCCCATTTGCATTTTTCAGTCTTCTTCCCTCCTGAGGGCTTAGTGGAGTGTACAATGGCAGCATAATGTGTGTTACTGTCATCATTCGATAAATATTGGAATGTATGCTTCTGTGTTCCTGTGAGTTAAAAAATTGTTTTAATTTCTAAAACAGTAAATATGGGTAACTATAATCTGTATAACAACAGTTTTGGGTTCTTAATAGTTTTTGAAAACATAAAGGAATTCTGAGAGCAAGAAACAAGAGAACTGCAGATTTGGGGGATGCTTTGAGCAGTACTGCAAGATGGAACTCCTCAAATGGCAAAGTGATCAGTCATTGGCATAAACAATCAGGAGGTGGAGGAGGTCCCCTTTAAAATGCTGCACAGGGCTTTATGCAGACGTGTTCCCAAGAGACCATGGGTTCCTCCAGAGTTTGAACCTGTCGGAACTGGATTCTGGACATCACCACGTACCACAAGATCATGAGCAAGCAACTGTTTCTCTGACCATTAGTTTGCTCTGGTTTCCAACATAAAACATTATGATCTTACTTCTTCTTCCCAGGGTTGGACCTACATAAACAAAAGTATACACAGCAAGATCTATCTTGGATCTTCATAAGTTTTTAGCTCATTGAGAATATATTTTTTTAGGTTTTTTTTGGTGGGGTGGATACCGGGAATTGAACTGATAACCTTGTGCTTGCTAGGCAGGCGCTGTGCCACTGAGCTATACCCCTGGCCCAGTTGTTGAAAATAAAATGTTTATCAAAACTAACCAAGATGTGTTTGTTTTAGACTTTCTTCTTACTTAAAAAATGATTGAGAATTTAAATTCAGTAAATTTCAATTGTATCTTTCAAACTTTTACATAATAATAAGCTATCTCTTCACTATAGTTTACCTGCTGATTAATGCTGAAACTATGAATTTTCATAACGTTACTAAAGAAAGAATAGATGTGGCGTTGGAGAGTGAGCTTGATATGTTGGGAAGAAAACCATACTAAAGTGACCTCAGGTCTTACCTTCCTCTACGCCATGCCCGCTGTGATGCTGTCTGGTGGCAGAACGTCATGCTGGTGACCCCCGTGGAACCATGTCCCCTGTGACTCCTGTGCTGTGGGCTGTCTTCCTGCCTTGTCTCTGAGTTGGCTTTTCTGCGAGTCTGACAGAGTAAGGCTTGGTAAATGCTTCTGCATTGGCTCTGGGCTTCCTCCACTTGGCAGCGGACCGCCAAGACTCTCCGGCTAGACCTGTGGAATCACGATTGGCCTTATGGAGAGAATCCTTTGAGGGTGAGAGTTCACCTTGGATTTCCCATCCCCAGTGTAGCTCTAGACTGAATACAATTTCATGAGAGACCTTAGTTCTTACTAAATTCAGCTAAAAATTGTGCAGAGAAACCCACTTGATTCACAGAGCTGTGAGAAACAATACATAGTTGTTTTAAATCACTGTGTTTTAGGGGGTCTGCATGCATCTAGAAATTCATTGTGACCCCCTTCTCTCTAAACCTTTTCAGTTTCAAAATCCAAATAGATTTCTTTTTGATCAAGGTCAACTTAAAAAAAATTAAACAACTTGACTAAAGTTACTCAGTCAAAATAATAAAAAAAAGTTTGGGCACATAAAAGCAGTTTGTTAACACATGCTTATAATCCCAGCACTTTGGGAGGCTGAGGCAGAAGGATGGCAAGTTTGAGTTTAGCCTGTACAATTTAGTGGCATGGCAAGATCTTGTCTCAAAATAAAGAAGAAAAAGAAAAAAGAATAAAATCTCAGTGTGTAACTCAGTATGAAGGCTCTGGGTTCAGCCTCTATAACAGCAATAAGCAGGGGAGGGATGGGAGGAGAGTTTGTGTAATATTTTTCACTTATTTAATTTTAGTGGGAAATTATGTGACTGAAGCCTACATATGCATAACAAATATGAGTATAAACTTCCACGTATAACTACCCAGTTTCAAATTACTATATAGATTATAGCAGCATTTGTTTGGTAACAGGAAAAAATATAGTTAGTTTTTATTTCCCAATGGCATGCTACATTATAAGTCCATTAGCAATTGCATATGTTATTGCTGTAATTCTAATAACTGCTATATATTATTATGGCAATAATAATGTAATTCTCATAGTATGCAATATGTAATTTATTGAACATTGCCAGAATTTATTTTTAAATTGTAAATTTGACTTGCTTTTTAGTGCCGAAACTCTCTGTCCTGCTTTGGGAGTTAGGCATATTCCTTTTGTTTGAATAAGCTATCAGGAGCGCATGTCTGAGATGAGTGCAGGAGAGGTTGTTGAAGTGTGGCAGTCATTAAAGTCCAGGACTAAAGTAAGTGATTAGAATGCAGGTTGAGTAAGTCCGTTCATATATGTCATACTGATACTACCAGGGCTAGTGACTAGGTGACTCAAATATAAGCCACCATTATTGGAGTATTCATAGATATCCCATCGTGCTTCAGGTTAAGACAGACGAAGCTTTTCTTATGAATTGTCAAAAGGATCACAGACCCCTCTACTACTTCTATTTCTGTCACCAGTAGCTTGCTTACTTGCTTTTTTCCCCTTCTTCTTCTAATGCCCTTTGAATACAGCTCTTGAACATTCCACATTACAAAAGATGCTGGGGAAAAAATAAACTCTTAAGATTTTCTTATTCAATACTTGATAACTGGAATAATTCTAAAACTATACCAAGAACGTGTCTGTATTATTCTTTTAGAAATCAAAATCAAAATCAAATAAAAATGTAGTGCTTGTTTCAATGTCTTTAGCCCATTTTATGAAGTTCTTTTTGATGCATTAATGAATAGATTCTGACAATTTAAATCTGTTTCTTCATTTGGCAATCCTGAAATCCTCCAATATATTCACATTGTTTTGTAGAAAATATATACCCCTGATTGTTTCTAAACCAACTTAAATTGGGGCTGGGAGAGGAAGCCCACACTGGCTCCAAAAGTCCCTTCACCTCTTTAATGAAGATGTAGAAATGTAATCTCTTCCTGACCTTTGAAGCTACTCCCTTTCTACAGTTAATCACACAGGCCATAGTAGTTCAAGACCCAGGACAGTCCCAGAACTGTCATACAGCTTCCTCCATCTTGTACTATTCATTCATAAAAAAAAAAAACTGATATTTTTTTCAGATTTACCTAGAAATGATCATTAATCATTTGGTTTTCACTTTTCTAGATCTTCTTCTAAAATTTAAATATCCCTTTTGAGCTAAGGGGTGCAAAGTTAAACCTTAGTAGGGTGTACCCAGTGCTCAGCATAAAAGTTTTGTGTTATCATTCTTATCTCTTCACATCAAAACTATTGTTCAAGCTTTCGGTTATTTAATCTAACATTCTTTGACTTAGTCAACAAATATTTAGAGGGTGTACATGGTCTCTGTAGCCAACTTTGGTTATATAAAGAAATTGTATCTAACTGTCAGTTTTCAACATTTTTTTCCACTGGTAGCCAATGTGCAAACCATATATCCTCTAGGCCCTGCCTGACATGAGTAGAAAAGAGAGACCATATCATAAAAGGCCTAAATGCTAGAATGTGGAGGTGGAAATATTCCCTGAAGATTCAAGATTTATAGTAAATAGATTCAGAAATGTTCATTTATTCAAAATGCTTAGAGTGGATTAAGTAAAGGTACAGGATTGAATAAAAAGTACTTTCATTCAATAAGTTATGATAACAAAAGTTTAGAGTCAGTGTTTGGGAGTCAGAATTTTTCAGCCTTTAGAAAAGTATTATAAGGCATATTGTATATGCTGAATAACACAAGATCTGCAGAATCTCCCCATGGCCAAACATGTCAGTAATTCCTCAGATAATCACAAACTACATTTTATAAATGAAGTACATAAAGCTCCTTGTGTCACTTCAAGACATAAATTATTTTAGAAAACAAAAACTTGGGTAATCCTAATTTCAGGGGCTTTCGAAGTGCAGATAAGGGTCCCAGGATACCTGGTTTGGGCTGGAAGAAGTGTGTCCCGGTAATAAAGATGGAGATGAGACACACTGCAAGGGTGGCCGTGGGGGGGGCGGCTGTTTGGTTAAAGGGAAGAAAAATGCGGCAGCAGTGACCGGTGGGTTTTGGGTGTGGGTGGGAAGACGGTGTTGTGGAGGGAACAGAAAGGACACAGGCAGGCGATTGACTGCTTGTAAAGAGCTGGGGGAGGAGGGGTGATGATTAATTCAACTTGAAATATACAAATCTCCAGGACATTATGAACCTGCCTGAAATTAGCATGATTAAAGGTGCCTCTCACGGTGTTTTGGTGAGTATGTGATGGGGAGCTGAATTAAAAATCAGTAGCCTTTTCGCATATAACATATTTCATTAATCAAGTTTGAAAGTTAAATCTAGTCACCCTAAAAGTCATCCTAGATTCTTCTTTAAAGAAGTAGCACAAATGTGGGAAGCATTCTAAAATCAGGAAAAAAAATTTAAAGATGATACAAGTTTCAAATTTATACTGAGATGAAATGGAGCTATTTTTAATCTATTTTTGCAGAGACCGTAAATAAAAGCTTATGGCTTTAGCTGTAAAAAACTAGCTGATCCATTTTAGGTAATAACACAATAGATCGGGGATTTAAATGTTCTCGTTTTGATATGCTATCATGTGGCTGAAAAAATACAAACACATTTTTAAACAAGAAGGGAGTAAGGTGGAAGATTATTGTCAATAGTATTTCTTTTAAACTCACATGTACTTTTCTAGAAATGTGATGACTTTCATTATTGTTCTATTAAGAGATATTGATAGAACAATGTTTAGCATACATGATATAGTTGCCAATAAATATTCCAACTTTTGCTGTGTGCTCCCCATACCTGTAAATATGCTTCAAATGGTTTGCTTCTTTCGCCCTGGTTTAGAAGTGAATAGGTGAACCACAAGTGGCAAGAACTACCCTTATTGAATTATATGCTGGCTGCTTTCTTCAACAGACCTCTTGCTACCCAGAAGCCTTCATTTCCTTTTCTGCCTTTACATAGCGGTGTATATCAGTTCTTTGGGTAGCTCCACCAGTCACCAAGTCTGGTGAGTAGTGGCACTGAGGCTACAGAAAGAGTCCATTCAGGAGGAGGCTCTAATACGTGCTGGTCACAGTAATGTGAAATAAAGGAAGAACCGAGAATGGAAGGTGAGCCCAAAACACTGTACAGTATTTCAAGTAATCATTAAAATGAAGATGAAAGTATCAAGTAAAGATTGTGTGTTTTCACACCTCTCTTAAAAATAATAACAACCCTTTGCTGGGAAGAGATATTTGGTATTAAGCATGTCATTATTTATATTATTTTGCTTTTAGCAGTATGAAACATATCTTTACTTACATTGTTTTCCTGTATTTACTTTTACAAAATAAAATATGTTTGACTAGAGGTTTAACCTGATGCTCTTAGACAGTATTTTATTTTTTAAAAGCTGCTTACTTGATAGAGCTGTTAAATGACCCTTTCTCATGTTGTAGCAGTTAATTTTCCTCAACATTTTAAGCATTATACTGTCGTGACATCCTGGAGTCTCCCCAAACTAAGGATATAAGTTTAAGAAAATGCATTTCTAATTTTAAAAGAAAATGCCACAGAGCATTTCAAAGACATGACTGTCTTGTAGTGTAGAAGGTGACATTGTTTATAATACTGTAACAATGGCACCCTTCTTGCTTTATGGTTAGAAAAAAGCCACTCGTCCCTGTGTACCAGCCAGAGAAAACCTGTCATTTTGTCCTGGAAGCTTCAGTGCCTCACCTCTTCAGCATAGGTTACTGAAAAGTGGTGCTCATGTTCTTCTCCGTACCCAGAAGTGACCCTGGCTGTGGGACAACTCGTGGGCCCATGTGGCTGTGTGGCCACACCCTGTCTTTGCCTGAAGGAAGGAAAAGAACTGATGCATTTCACTGACTTTATGCAATGCAGAAACCCAGGCGGAGAGCTCTGACCTTTGAGTGTAAGATGAAAAGGCCTACCAGCAGGGAGAATTTGGATTCCACTGAGGGAAAATGCCCCAATAAAAGAATTGAGAGACCTGGGTGCATATTACTAAGGGATTCTGCAGAATTCCATTATCTGATGATTTTAATGAATAAAATGCAATGATTTTTGTGGATAATTGATGTGAAAAGCTGCCCAGAAGCTGAGGGATGAATGAATCCACCTTCACACACCTTTTCAGGCCCTTCAATTCTGTGATGTATGCATTATATTATTTAACAGAAATAATAAGGAACTAAATATGCTTTTTTTTTAATGTGTGGTATTAACCACCTTTGTGTGTTAATGTGCTGCCTGCCAATTATATGCATTAAGGTAAAAAGCTAAAATATACAAATTAAGTTATGAACACACTGCTACATTTAACAGATTAACTGAAAACCTGCAAAGATTTCAAGAGTATATTAAATGCATAAAAATCATTTCCTTCATTTTAAATTTGCAGGTTAATTTTTCCCCCAAGAAGTGTGAGGTCTAAGAGCACTGAATGTATTCTAAGTGCAGCAAAAGGAACTTAATATACATTGAAAACAATGAATGATCACTAGGCAATGTGCTTAGGGAAGACTATCAAATCGTTCTTCACAATTTGGGCCATGGGTCAGCAAACTTTATCTACAAATATTTTAGGTTTTATTGGATGAAAGATAAGGTCTCTGTCTCCACTACTTAACGGTACCATGGTATCCTTATAATACATAAATGAGTGGGTGTGGCTGCATCCCAGTTAAACCTTATTTAACAAAACAGGCAGCACTTCAGATTTGACCTCCGAGTAGTAGTGTTTTGCCAATCCTCGATCTAGTGGTTGGTCACCTGTGCCACTTGTGTCAGGTAAAAATAAAACACAGAAAAGTTGTTTGGCCAACTACACTCTGACAAGTAAATGGATGATTGATTTAGATGAATTTCAGTTATGTAAGTTTGAAAATATATCTAAATATAGTACAGCTATATAGAAAATCAATGTAATTCTTTACTTTTTTTCCCTTTTTTGTAGTACTCGAGATTGAACCCAGAGCTTTTGTGGTGAGCCATATTCGCAGCCATTTTGTTATTTTTTTATTATTATTTTGAGAGAAGTTCTCACTAAGTCACTAAATTAACCAGGCTTTGCTCAAACTTGGGATCCCCTTGGCTCAGCATTGCAGCATCCCTGAGATTGTAGGGTTGCACCACCATGCCCAGTATAATTCTCTACTCTCTAGTGGACTGTAAGAAAGTCCTGCATACTCCCTGTCTGGGGGCATCTAACCAGTGAACCATAGCACTGAGTGTATTGAAGTCTCTCTCTCAACCTGCTCTAAACAGCAGCTGATTGCACAAAGGATGGGAACTTCACCCATCTGTATTATTTCCAGTGATTTATGACTTGTGTAGTCTAATGTGAACTGGAATAGATCCAATGGATTCCTCTCTTGGGATCTTGGTCTTTGAGAAACAGAAGAAATTCTTGTTGGAAAGGATTACTGGAGCTGGAAGGTTATGAGTGAAGGTTATTTAGGGGCTTTAGAACAAATATCAATAGAAGAATTGTGGTACTGATTCTAACAAATAAAGACGTATTGCTAAAATTTCAATTTCTGACTCCAGCCCTTGGGAAGTATGTGTTTTGTTTTTATTGTGCATATCTCTGTTGCATCATTAAAATATGAGCCTCTGTTTCTTAAATCAAAAGAGCCTTCATTAGCCAGTGAAGTTTATTCAGCTCCTTCAGTTGAATAAAATGCACCCTCTTGGTCCCCATTGGAAGGTTTGCAAGTTGGAATGTCAAAGCCCAGATTGGACTTTGTAAGTCTGGCCTTTACAAAGCAGATTGGCCCAAGGTTGAACAAGGGGTATCAAGAAAGAGGATTATAGTGTCTCTATAAGTTTTGCTGGGTAAGGCATACTGTCCCTCCTTCTTTTCAATTTTTTAAATCTAGGGGGGAAGATGTGTGAGCTGTGGACTAGAAGGAAGAGGTGAAAGAGTCAGCAGTTAGGGGCTTGGTACTGACTCATGCTTCTTGGTTCAGTTAGTGTTGAAGTCAGGACATGAAAAGAAAACTCAAGAACCCTCATTCATAATCCAGGTTACTGGCCTCAAAGCCCAGAGGTGGAATTTCCATTTGTCTGTGGGACACTACGCACCCCTCTTCTCCAAGCCCACTTCCTTGGCACATACGTCTAGTTTGGAATTACATGTTATTTTTTTCCCAGTCACTGTATTCACTATATCCTAGGTATATGGAAACACATAGCTTGATGCCTCTCTCCCACTCACTAAATTAAAATGGAAATATACTCTATGTGATTAAGATAATTGTGTCACTTGTGATGCCCCAGGCCAGGTACACTTGGTCCACCCGATCTCAAGACTGCTGTGGTGGATGGCTATTACAGCTCTCTCCGTTTTACTTCCCCTGAAGCTGTGGGAGCACTGCAGGCATGGCAAGGTAGCAAAGAGACACAACCCCCAGGTGCAAATGGGTTGATTCCCCCAAACCCCCCAAATAACATTTCACTAAAGGGGAATGGGATTCAGTAAAGAAATGCCCAGTACTTACGAGGTTAGTTAAGAGAATTCTTACGCAGTTTTTCTGAACATTCCCAGGGAGATTGAACTCTTACTTCCTATGACGGAAGCCCATTTATTTATGTCCCCTCTTGGCTTGCCTTTCTTCTCTGCCCCGTTTTTTTCATCCTCCCTCTTCTACTTTCTGGTATCTTCCCCTCCCCTTCCAATAAACTATCTGCATCAAAACCTGAGTCCTTGATTCTGCTTTCAGGGAAACCAAACTAAGACAAATTGACCAATTTATAATTTTTACATGGAACAGTTTATGCTTAAAAACATACTTTCTGCTCTCTTAATCCAAGATTGTGTCATTGTAAGCGTTTCAAGATGGTATGAAGTAGATCATCTGATGAAAGAGTAGGGTTGTATCTTGGTTTTCAAACAATTCATTCTGCAATTCTGGGGAAGAAGACCACAGTCGTGTTCATTGCCTGATGCAGAGTTCATGAATGGAAGCAAAACTTTACTGAATCAAGGTATTACTGTATTATAATCTCACCTTCCAACTGTAATCATTGCTATGGTGTAGGCTGAAGAAGGAAGATTGGACATTTGAGGTGTACCTGAGCAACTTAGTGAGATCCTGAAAGTAAAAATAATAATAAAGTGCTGGGGTTGTAGCACAGTAGTAGAGCACCCCAGGTTCAATCCCTAGTACCATAAAAAGTAAGGAGGTAGGTAAGTAGATAGATAGATAGATAGATAGATAGATAGATAGATATAGAGATAGATAGATAGATAGATAGATAGATAGATAGATAGATAGATAATCAAAGACCTTCCTATACAGAGACATGCCAGTAATGTTTGATTAGATAGCAGTCTATTTTACTGGCTTAAAGAAATTAATGCCTTTTTAACAGGTGCTTATTGATTCAATTCTAAATCAATCCACATGTAAATAATCATGTCTTCCATATTTTTTATCTCTATGAGCAGTGTTGCTGCCAATGATCTAGTGGTTTGGGGGACTAGTTAACTGATATTATATAAACTAGATTTACAATATAAAGTCTGATTTTTCCCTACTTTGCAAAATATCAAAATATTTGAGCTGGAAGGGTGCTTGAAACTGGTTCTGCCCATGCACTTATTTTAAAGTTGAGGCAACTAGAGCCCAGTAGAACGAGGTACTGCTCCCAAGGTTATCATTCCTAACAGAGATAAAATTAGAATTCAAATCAATTGGTTTTCAGTACAAGGGTCTCAGCTCACAGCTTTCAAAGCTAAATATAATGTTTTTGTATTTCCCTTTTATATATTTTTTTCAAATGTTATCTATAAAACTACAGGTTCTGATCTTCTCCTTTGCTATTCTCGTGTTGGAATAGGATCATGTGGTAGAGGAGCTATTGTTACAGCCCCAGAATAGTGTATTGGAGCTTTGATCTGCAATGTTCTAGTCAACATATAGTATGGAGCAAGAGACTGAGCTACCATTGATCACACCCCAGTGAGCCTCAGATGGTCCCACACCATAGGTGATACCCCTTCCTGCGTGAAAGTGGCAGAATTAGACACATTAATGATCAAAACTCTCCAAGAATATCTCTGCATCACATCAATCTAAGCATTAGCAAAGCAGCCAGAAACATTTTCTTGGAGGCTTCTCTTTGACTCTCGCTTACTTTCTCACCAACTGCTGGCCCTGCTTTTTTGCCCTGGATCCAACCCCACTTTCAAAGACGCCAAAGCAGGCTCTGCAATTGGATTGTCTGGAAATGAACAACACAGAGAGAGCAGGGAACAGATACTGTGACACCCTGCCGCGCTTGTTAAACTCACACACCCAGAGAACTCAGAACCCTCCAGATGACTGAGGGAAATGGCGTCTCTCAGGAAAAACAAGAGACTTGACAGGTAATACTGAGAAGAGATTTCCTGGCAAAGGGAATGACCATGCTTCCTGGAGAACATGTGACAGAGCTGACAGGCATGCTTTTAATGCAGCTAAGGAAGAACCCATTTCCAATGCAGGAAAATGTGTGAATGCAGACTCCAACCAGCACAGAACCAGAGGTCCAGCATCTCAGGCACATGCAACATCAGCAGGACTGACCTTGGAGAACCTTCCTAAAGCTCAGTGAGGCTAACTAACCAGACTCTGCTGCACCCGCACTCTGAGTCCCACGTGTTCTGAAACTGGATCTTGGGTGGCATTAACACAGCACAGGAACACACAGGAAGAATTTGCCTGTCGTGAAGGCTCTTATTAGGCTCTTCTTTAATCCTGGTTTCTCTGTGTGGCAGTTGACTACACAGAGGTAAATCCCACATGATTTTGTTCCCATTTTGGGAGTTGCCAGTTTAAAAGCATCTCTTAAAAACTCCTCAGCTGGCATAGTAAGAGGGGTTTTCTCATAACTTTGTATACCTCATCTGTAAGTATTTACTCTTTTTGTTTATTTATTTTTGCAAACTTTTAATAACCCTAATTCGAAGACCTCTTTCTAGCTCATCAAGCTCTGTTTTTTAATTTGAAATTCTGCCTTAGTTTGGATTTGCCCAGAAGCCAACTCTAAGTCAGGGTTTTTCTACCTCAGCATTGTGGTTATTTTGGGCTGGATAAGTTTTCAGGAGCAATGCTGCCCTGGGTGTTGTAGGAGGCTGAGTTGCCAAATGGTGACTCTGAGGGAAGACCACTGTTGTAAGTCAAGCATTCAAGGGCAAGTACAGTTTAGTTGCAAAATGATTCCGGAAACACTGATATAAGAGTTTTAAAATAGAGTTATCTGGAGACAGAGCTAGCACATATACCTAAGTTTCTATATCTACTCATGTACTGTATCTGTCTAGGGAGACAGACAGAGACAGATGTATTTTAAGGATCTGATTCATACAAATGTGGAGATATAAGCAAAAATCTCCAGGAAAGGCTGAAAGGCTGGATACCCAAGGAAGAATCAACACTGCATTTTTAGTTGGAAGGCAGTCTGCTGGCAGAATTTCTTCTTTAGTAGAGATAAATCTTTTCCTTTTAATGCCTTCAACTGATTTGATGAGGCCCACCTACATTGTGAATGGTAATCTGTTTTATTTAAAGTCTACCAATCTAAATACTAACCTCATCACAGAAATATTCCAGAATAATGTTTGACCAAATATCTGGGTACTGTGGCTTAACCAAGTTCACACACACACACACACACACACACACACATGAAATAACCGTAATGGAAAGGAAAGGATAAAGGCAATAAAGGCACATAATTAAACAAAGTATAATAGAAATGGGGGCACACCCATGCTGTGCAACTTTGAGAAATTTTATAAAACATGTTTCATGGCTTCCCAGTATGTCAAAGAGTGAGGGAGCTGAAGTATTTGTACACCAGACTGAGGTCTGTTCTTGAGGGTGCTTCAGTGCTCTGACACTGCTAGCAGCCACATGCCTAGGAAAAGAAAGCTCTGGTAGCTTCACTGCAATCTGTCAGACAGAGGGGAATTGATTCTGGAAGTTAGAACTCATAATGACATAGAAAAACTTTCAGGTGGCCAAAGGACGATAGGAAAGGCTTGGAAGGCACCAGCTGTAATATCTGAGAACCACTGAAAATTGGGTCCAGCCTCTGGCTGGTATTTGGTCCATCTTTAATGGCAGTACTGTCATTTTTTACTTGCTTCTTCTCTTCATGCCATCAGGTACTTGAATATGTTTTAAACTGTGATTAAATACACACATCATAAAACTTGTTGTGTGAACCATTTTAAAGTAAATTGTTCCATAGTATTAAATGCAATCACGTTATTTTGCTACCACTACCACCAACCATCCTTAGGTCTCTTCATCTTGCAAAACTGATAGTCTATAATATTAAATACTAACTTCCCATTGCTTCCTTCCCCCAGCTCTAATAATGTCTATTCTACATTCTGTCTCTATGAATTTGACTATTTTAGGGCCTGTATATAAGAGGAATCCTGTAATATGTTTCCTCTTGTAGTTGACTTATTTCATTGAGTTTAATGACCTCAAGGTTCATCTGTATTATAACATATATCAGTCCATTTTCTGTTGCTGTAACACAATGCCCAAGGCTGAAAGTTTTTAAAGGAAAACGTTTTCACTTAACTCAGGTTTTTAAATGTGTAAGGTTCAGAATTAGGCATCCCTAACTGTTCAGTTTCTAGTGAGGACCTAGTGGCAGATGGCACCATAATGAGAGGAACAGATTCCTTCTCTTCAAAGGCTGGATCATATTTCATTGTATGTATATTCCACATTGCAGTAAGCCATTCATCCACCAACGGACACTTTGGTTACTACCTCCTTATGCTATAAGCATGTATATGCAAATACTTCCGAAAGTCCCTGCTTTTACTTCCTCGGGGTATTTACAAAGATGTGGAATTGCTGGATCCATTATCTTTTGAGTTTCCCACCTAGTAAATATGTACAGAAAACAATGGGACAAAAATAAACATGGTAGGAAATGAAATAAGCTGCCCATACATTTATAGAGTCTGGGTTCATCAGTCCTATGACTCTGGTCCAACCCAATTTCCTTTGAGTAGAAAACCCATCAGTGGATTGTACATAATTGCCATGGGAGCATGTTCTCAACATGGGTTTGTCGTCTCCTTTTTTTTGCCTTCTGATGAAGAGCTTTATTTATGAGATTCCTGCTGTCAGAACTTCTTGCAAGATCTCAAGTGAGTTGTACTCGTAAGTGAAGGCAAAAACATTGTCTGGCAAAAGCCTGTGACTGACATCTTTTTTTAGTTACCTGAGCTCTATGCCTTAATTCTCGAACACTTTCCATTTTCCCTTTGTTTCTCAGAGTTTTGCAGCAAACTGCTGTTTAGCAAAGAGAAGCCAAATTCAGACTTAGGCCAAATCCTAGTTAGAGTCTGCTGCTTTCTGTTGTTGGTACCAGCATCACATCCCACCTGGCCAGATCTGCCAAGTTTTTTGGATTTCCTAGAGGAGGTTTTTATTCTGTCTGCTTGTCTGCACTTGTATACAAAACCTGTAATTATATAATAGGTGAACTTACTGTTGTGCTATTGTGCTTTCTTTTCTTTTTTTAAACCAACTGAATTGGTCCTTTTTATATTTTGAACCTATTGTTACCTGTAAAACTGTTGCTGTTCCCTTCCCCTTGGCTTCTGATACTTTAGCCTTTATTCCAGCAACTAAATATTTATGAAAAAAATCATTTAAAATAATTTTTTCTTTCAGGGAAGTTTTAAAACTTTCTAGTCATAAATTGAATTTTTTAATGCTTTAACTGTATATAAATACTGCTAAAATGATTTTTGTTCTTAAAAATGTTACCCTATATTTAGATAAGGAAGATCACCTATGAAAGGTAGCAAAAACTTAAGTACAGGTCCATGCCTTCTATTTGTGATTTTTAAATATATCCTTAACAAAGTAGATATTCCATGGCTAATACATCACATAGACCTTTTAAATCATTGTACAAAATATATTAAATTATCACAAATGCTTAATACATCTTTTAATTGATCAAAAACATCCCTAATGTTTTAAAGAAAATGGAACAATGTGTCATAGTTTGTCTCATAATACTGTGCTTGCTGTATCTTAGTTGGGTGTTCTTCAAACTTGTTAATTTTGTGGATGTTGACACAAATTTCTTCATTTCTGGAAGCTGTGTTTTTTCCCCCCTAAAATCTATGAAATATGTAATAGGGCTACCTCTTTTTTTTCCTGTTTATTCTCTTAACCTAAATAGCAACCTTGAGTAGAAATAGGTATCACATCATTCTTTTTTAGCCTTTGATAATCAAGAGATGTTGAACTTAATGTGCTTAGAAAAGAACTAGAAATTCTGTAAGTCCTTGAATTTATTTTTTGTCAATATTACTGTCATAGCTGTTGGTGTTATTGTCATCCATTAACACATTAAGGTTTTATCTCTAAGTCTATGTTCTATGGACAAGAACTTGTGTGTAACTATGTCTAATCACTGCTTCTTACTTCTATTCTTCTCACCAATACTACTTTTCTCTAACCTGTCTTTTTCTTTATACAAGTTGTAGCACTCTTGTTGATGATGCCAAGGATCATACTTTATTGTCAATGATGGCAAATAATGAGTTGTCAGACAAACTGACCAGAGAAATAAGTTATATCACTTCACTAAGTATGCATTGCTTACTTCCTCTGAAATGCAGTACATTACTCAAAATGAGTCAGATAGAATTTTTCAGGTGAAAATAATGGAAGTGAACTATCAGTTCACAGAAATTAAAATTTTATACAGTAAATGCATAAGAGAGGATAAATATAAATGAAATGCTTGAATCAACTGTACAAACCAGAGTGAAAATGTGGTAAATGAGAAACCCATGATATGAAAGGATAAATTTATAAATGTCCTCTGAGATTGACCAGATCCGTGTGAAACCAGTTGTCCCAAGACTCAGTACTCCATAAAGGAGAAAACTGGCCAAAAATAAAAGATGCAACCAAGAAATGACAACTGAAATGGATAGACACTTTTCAGAAGAAGTACAAATAGCCAGTATGCAAAAAAAAGTGTACTTCATCTGGCCATTAAAGAAATGTGAGTTAAAACACTGAGATTCCATCTACTACAGGAAGAATAGCTATTATCAAGAAGTCAAATAACAAACGCTGTTGAGACTGCAGGGAAAATAGGGACCCTTCTACATCATAGGTGGGAATGTGAACCAGTAAAGCCATTAGGAAAATCAGTATGGAGAGTCCTCAAAAAACTAAAAATAGAAATTCTTTTCAGCCTCACTTTTCCCATTTTAGATACCTTGCTAAAAGAGTTCAGGACATCATATTACAGTGATTTATGCTTACCCAATTTATAGCAGCACAACTCAGAATATCTAAATCTTGGAAGCAGCCTATTTGGCTATAGATGAATGGATAAAGAAAATGTAGATCTATATACAACGAAGTACTACTCAGCCATAAAGGATAAATTTGAGTCACTTGTGGGAAAATGAATGCACCTTCAGACAATAACATTAAGTGACACATAAACACATATATCACATAGTTTCTCTTACATGAGAAACTCAAAGTGGAGATAATTTAAAGGTTAAATAAGAGAAAGATAATAGGAAACAATGAAATAAATCTTTTGCAAATGGGAAGATGACCAAGAGATGGAGGAAGAGAGGAGGAGAGGGGAAGGAGAAGCGGAAGGAAAATAATTAAGAAGTGTTATGAGCATGTGTAACCCCCCATAATGAATATAATTACATACTTCAAGCATCTACTAATGAAAAGAAAATTGAAACTCCCCTTCCAGCACTCTTTCAGAGACCTCTTCATGAAACTGTAGAAGTGGTCATTCAAAAAGCAAAGATAAAGACCCATTTCAGCAGATTGATTACCTAGAAGAATAGAATTTTATATTTAAGTAATCAGGTATGGCGGCACAACCACATCTTTTAATTTAACAAATAGGTGTAGAGGCCTTTGTTATAGGCAAACACACCAGGAAGTATAACTTAGTCATAATAGAGGGTCTAGTATCACACATAACAAATGAACCCAGAGCTGATCATTTGGGCCCAATTTAATTCTCTAAATGCATGAAGATATCTTCTCATCAGAGGGTACACATAAAAGAGCCTCCAAGGGAAATCAGAAGGGAGTAAACCATGAAATCTAGTCTCAGCTCATTGGACCTCTGTGACACCTCCAGTTGACTTCATAGTTTGAAATATTTCCTTTTTAGCCATAGTGCCTTTCTTTTCAATCATCTTACCTGGAACTCTGGTCTATGAAACTGATAAAACCAAACTCATTAGCTCTGGATGGGGCTAGGTGCTAAAGTGTAGCCCACATGGGCTCCTGTGTCTCCATCTACCTGCTCCTAGACTGCTGTGGACCCTAGAATCTTGCAGAATATACTCTGCAATGGGCTGTACTAGTTTTGCTTTCCAAAGGCACTTTGGTCTTTGGACATCCAATGCCATTTTTGTATTTGTAATCTATTTAATGGATACTTTCTCCAGCCCATTAATTGCTCTCTGTTACACACTTTCACTACCAAAAGCAACAGAAATCTGAAAGCCATTAGGAGCAACAGAGACGTTTATTAGAATAGCAACCTGTTCCTGTTAATCTTCTTCCCAATCTGGAGCAAGGAACTGGGAGTTCCTAGAAAGGGCAGGGCAAACTAAAATGTGTAAGACCTGGGAAAAACTTCTCTATGCATCCCCATGTCCTTTCTTTTGTAGAGCTGTTTTATTTGTCTTTACTTAAACATTTGCAACATTAAATTCACATAAAGACAAAGGTGTTTGGAGCTGAGCAGAACAAAGTCTTGCAAGGAAAGGAAAAAGAAAAAAGGTAGAATCAATAGAGTGCTATCCCTGTCATATAACAGCATAGAATAACATGGGAGTTAAGTGTCATTCTGAATAAACACTGTCCTCCAAGCCCTGGTGGTGGTAGTCGTGGTGGTGGTGGTAAGGAGCTCTCAGCAGACTTACTCTTTACCTCTAGGCTTCCATATAATTTTCTTTACTCTTGATTTTAAGACACTTGTTATTTGGTTTGAATAACAATTCAAGGATAAACTGACTTTATTTTCCTATTATATTACAAACTGCTTTCAGGAACTTTTCTGTACATGGCTTTGAATTGCTCATACAGTGAAGGATATTACCAAGTACAGGTTAGCTATTGCAGTAATTCATGACTAAGTAATTAAGAAAAATTCTAAACTAATTTTCTAAATAAAGAATGGCAAATCTCAGCCCATGGGCTACCTGTGTTTGTAAGGAAAGTTTTTTTAGAACACAATCGTGGTATTTTTGTAAGTATTGGTAATGGCTGCTTGTATTCCACAGCAATAGATTTGATGAGCTGTGACCAAGTCTCCATAGCCCATAAACCTGAAAAAAATAGTAAAAGCTTATCATTCTCTGACCTAAAGTTCAGTTAAATTGATAAATGTAAATATTTTAAAGATCCATATTCTTGAGTGACTTTTGAGTCCTTTTAGTTTTATCAGACCTTTAATGCTTATGTTTTAGTTTTTTAGTAAATAGTTTGTCATTTCAAAAAGTTATGAAACTAATTTATCTTTTCTGATTATTCTTTGCTGTTTCTGTGTTTTAAACTATGCAGTTGGAAAAAAAAGTTGCCTCTTCCAAGTCTTATTCATTAAACTCTTTTAGTTTTATGTAAGAAAAGACTCACTCAAATCCAACTCTATTAAAAATGGTTAGAGTTACAGGAGAAAGAGATTGTCCTCCATGCCACTATGAAGATGAGAACTGAACTGGCTTCAGGGAGGGCTGGATCCCAATGCTCAAAATGGCCAGGGCTTCCTCACCCAATGTTGCCTTAGCTGATAGTCATAGTTCAATGTTTATTTTTTTTAGCCTATTTACTTTTTCACTCCTGTCATAGGTGATTCAGGTCATCTTACATGTATGAAGGCTGCTGTTGATGGACACACATTGAATCTTTACAGCTCAACCAACACTTGTTCTCTACAGCTTCTTATCCAAAAAGAAAAGAGAAGCTTTCTCTTCCAGCATCTTATAGTAAATTTATAAAGAGTTTTGCTGCTTATTCATATGTAGAGACCTTAGTGGGTTTTTTCTTCTCCCACTGTGGCTAGATGTCATAGAATTGATCCGGACTAAGGTATGTGTTCAATCTTGGGTGCAACAATTGACAGTCCCACAGTAGCAGAGCTTCATGAGTAAGGGGCAATATTCCAGTGGAAAGAAATAGAAAGTGCCTCAGATGGAAATAACCTACTCCGGGGGAGGAGAGGAGCTACTAGAAACAATAGCCAGCAATAGGAAAGGTGGTTTTACTCTTCTTCTACCACAAACCATCTTTTAACAACCTGTTAAAACTTTATAATGCTCTCCTAGCTGCTTTCTAAGAAAATTTAAGGTTTAAGACTACTCAGTAATATGAAGAGTAAATGTAATCCAAGCAAAATATATGCATGTATGGAAACATCACAGTAAAACACCTTATTTTGTATAGTTAATATGCACTCATAATGATAATTTTAAAAACTCTTTTGGAGCCTCCATTTCATTAGCACTTACCTTTCCTGTGTCCTATTCTCTTGCTCTGCCTATTTTTTCCCATGTGACACATTGATTCTAACTTTAATAAGATTATGTAAAGTTTAGATTTATTTGTTTTTAACTAAAAAATGTTAAACTTCAACAGTACAGTGGTTAGGTTTTATTTTGAAAGTGAGATCATAGAAAGAAGTGAACAGAAGGTGTGTCTGAATGCAGAAGGGTGGGGCTGTTTTGGAGGAAAGGAGGTCAGGAGAAGGTCTGTAGCCTCCTCCCCTGTCACTCTTCAGCCCAAAAGCATCTAAATTTTTAGATACTAAAAAGTGGGCCCCGTGGAGCTCTGAACTGCCTGGATGAATCAGCTAGAAAACTTAGAATACGGTATGTTCTCCTGTCTGCTTTGTAGTTTGAAGACACTGTGATCTGGATATAAGCAATAACTGCTATCCAGTGTCATCCACACATAATTAGTCTCAAATTATAATGGATGAATGTTGTTTGCCCTGCTCATGAAGTGAAGTGATTCTATTACTGTTCTTTACTTCTCATATGTTTTATGTAACAGCACTTTGAAACTAGCATTCTATTAGGCAGAATTCACTCTGAAATGTCAGCTTGCAGAGAAGGAGAGAGAAAGTCAAGGATGGCTGGTTAGGCAGATAGACTGAGTTACAACACATAGTTCAAATGAGTCCTGGAATCTTTGCTTTCCCTAAGGCAGTGCATCTCTTGACTTTCTCCTCTGTGTCTGCCTCCTGCACATCCAGAGAAAAAACCTCCGTGTACTTAAGGTTTTAGGTCCTTTTGAAAAAAATATCTAAACCAGAGGAATTAATTTGCCTCCTTATTCTATATAACTTGGCATAAACAGATATTAAGTAGCAAAATAATTTAAAATAATAATTCTAAATTTTTTTCTGAATAGACTCAAGGAATATGTTTCTGGGAGTGAGAGGAAAAAGGATTCTCATCAAACATTCATAGAAAAGCTCCATAAAAATTTAAGGCTTTGAAACTAAAATGCGTATGGATTCCCACTGTTCTTGGACCTTAAACTTTTAGTCTTTAACACTTATACTAATACTCAACTATTCAGGGACAAAATATTTGTATCTCGATAGACAAACAGACAATTAGAGGCTTGTAGCTGGTTCCTCCTCAATAATCTTGGGTTTTCTTTTGCATTCTTATTGCCAAACTATATATTAGAAATTATAAAATAGACTGTTTTGTATGAACTTTTTTATACATAAGAAGTCCATCTCAGATTCTGATGAAGATAATCAGAGAAATTAATTTATTCCTGAAACTTTTTGTCTATGAATAGAGTTCTAAAAATAAAAATCCTCTTTTTTTCCATCGAGAAGGGAATGAAACAATCCCTTGTTGTCATACTCGCTCAGAATTTATTTTCCACCCCTTATTATGCGTGCCTCCTTGATGTCATCGATATATAATCCATTATGTGCCTCTTATCATATTTGCTCCAACTATTGTCTCAAGATGATGTCGAAGGACATTAGATACAGAGACTAACTTCACAGGAGTGAATTAATGTCAGTGTTGAAGGAGCATATAATCATGACTAAATGGGCTTTCAGGAGGCCACACAGTGTGCTGATGACAGAATCAAGAATGAAACCTAGGAATTCCGACCATTTGTCTTGTTCTCTGTCCACAAATTATACTGCCTATTGTTGGTATTTAGCAAAGGCTTGCTGAAAGCAATCCACTCACTGGCAATAGAGAGTAGTTGTGAAGGAGTTTAAAAAAATAATCCAATGGAAATTTCTTTAGTGGTAATAAGATGTTCTGAAAAACAATAAGATTCCTGTATGATTATATTTGTAGTGTCATTCATTATGAAGTAAGATTATTGCAACTTAATAGCATGTGAGAAACATTCTTGTGAAATGCTCAACTGATACAGAGACTACAAGACTCTAATAATAGAAACTATTTATGCCACATATGGAACTATTGCAGTGTGACATATCAGTTAAGATATAGACTGTAGAGTCAGATAGACCTAAATTCAAATTCAGTGGTACCTTGCTTCATGAACTATCTTTCTTCCATTCTGGTTGCAGAATTGACTTTCTGATCTTAAGTCGGTATTTATTATTTTTGAGACCTCTTTCCTATTCTAGGACTGGGTACCAGATTTCTTATGAAGATTAAGTAAAATGATGCATCGAAAACACTTTGGATAGAATTGGGGAAAGAAGCCCACTGGAGTGGCTGTATGGTTTTTGGATACTGGTCAGTAAGCAAATAGAAATAACAAAGCACCTAGACAGTAAAATCAGAATTCTACAAATAGTGTTTGTGATGATATATCAGCACAGACTTCCAAAAATAAGGTGAGAACAAACCAACTAATCCACCAGTCTATTTGTTACACATATCTACACAGAAGCCAAGGGTGTTTCTAGCACCCCAAACAACAAGAGATGGTAACAAAAGAACCTTGCAAATATATATGCACTTGTAGAGCTAAAGTTACATGGGTAACAATGCAAACACAGGACAGTTCTAAAGAAATGGCTGAGGAATTTGGAGAATGATTGGAAAAATTTTTCCTAAAAGCTTTTAGCAAATACAGTTGGCACTGGTAGTATTAGTTTTGTTATTCTAAGGCAGTTTTGTTTGTAATGGACATAGCAAATGAATAATTTTGTATTATTCTATTGTTTTTTATGCCTTTGAGAACCAAAATGAAGATTACAGAATTTTCAGCATGCAAGTAATGTAATAGACACTAAGAAAACTTATATCCTGGATTGAATTAAAAATATCATTGTTATATCCTGGATTGAATTAAAAATATCATTGTGAATTCATAAGCCATTCATATATATATTTAAATATAAAATACATATGTATTTTATATTTAAGAATATAGCAACTCAGTCTCTCTCTAAATATATATATAAATATATATACTATATATATGCACTTACACACATATGTGTGTATAAATATATTCCTCAGTTCTTTTGGTGAGTTCTAGAAATAATGATTTGCAGTGTGGTGCTGAATACCATATCCTATTAAGCCAAATTAAGGATTTTTTGGAAAATATGACTGATATTAGCATTTATTTAAAAAAGGTACTTTTTACAATATTGTCTTGTAATTTTAATGTTTTGTTTAAAATTCCCTTTAATCTCCTTCAAAGTTATTTTTTTATAGAGAAAAAAATTGGAAGTATCAATTTCAACAATTTAAAAAGCAGCATAGATCATTATTAAATATTTGATTTTAATTTTTAAATTTCAGTCGACTTTGCTAAGTCCATTCAGGTATGATAACAAAAAAATTCACATTAAAAATTATTTGAAATTTATGAATTTTTTTTGCAAAATGGAAGGGAACCAAGAGATGGAGTGAGGGACCAAGAGATGGAAAGGTAGGAATGGAAAGGGGATTAAAAAATTAACTAAAATGTGTTACATACATCTATCAGCTCCCCGTGAAGAATGGAAGCATTATGCACTGTAAGCATGTACCAATCAATCTATAAATAATTTTAAAAATATTTATATCTATAAAATGAAATAATAGATTTATACATTTATGTATTTTTTTCTGGAACAGAAAATATATAAGAATATATCAGTGACTTGGTAGTTTTACTTGCAAAAACCCAACATAATAGATATGAAGTAACTTTGAACTTACAATCTTTTCTTGGGGTAGTCATCAGTTTCTCGCTGTCAAAATCTGGCTTTAACAGTTAATGATTCACTCAGTTTTTATGACTTATAATCATTTGCTGTTGTGTATTTTTTAAGTGGACATGTTTAACATCCTAAAGAATTGAGAGTAAAGGCTATTTTCTAGTCAACCAAGATTTTTTATTTAAATTGCTTTCAAATATATAGGTTTGCAGTCCTTGGGTATGAAACCCTTGGGACAGTATATGTCGAAGTCTTTTGGACTTGAACTGTACCTTACAGAACACATGCCACCATTTCCCCTAGCAGGGCTGGGGACAGAACATCGCCATCAAGCACATTGATAGTGCTGAGGAAAACACACATATTTCCACTAAGTAAGATGAATAAGTAGATTCTGCTGCCCAATAAGTTTGTATCAGATCTGCAAAAGTGAATAATTGGCTTCTCAGAACGTTTCCTCTTTTGGAGCCATGGATTAAAAGATTGTAGATCTTTCTAATTGTTTCTGTTTAAAAAAAAAAAAAAAAAAAAAAAAAAGTAAAGCAGCGGAATACACCAAAGAGGGCACAGCTCCACTTCCGATGTTGTTATTCTACCCCGCCAAAAAAAAGGATTACCTGTATTTAAATTTGAGGAAACATCAGAAAAATCCAAATAAAGACGGTGGTACAAGTTATGGTCACCTGAAAATGACTATGTCCTAATCCCTGAAGATTGTGGCAGTATTACTTTACATAGCAAAGAGTCTTTTCAGATATGAAAAATTAAAGACCTGCCATTTCTTCAAGTTGTACCACGTCTACTTTGTTACAGCACATAAGGATACAATTATGTTAAGGATATTAATGTGGAAAGATTATTCTTGATTAGCACACTAGATCCAATTTAACGGTAAATCCTCTCAAACAAGGGAGGCAGTAGGTCAGAGTCAGAGAGAGAGAAGCGATGACAGGAGATTTGGGTGGTTGTGGGAACCATAAGCCTCTAGAAGCTGGGAAAGACAAGTGGTAGGTTCTTCCCTAGAGCTTCAAATTAATGCTGGCCTGCTGACACCTTGATTTTAGCCCTGTAGCTCTCATTTTGGGTTTCTGGCTGCTAGAATGTACAGAGACTATATACGTGTTATTTTAAGCCATTAAATTTGTAGAAATTTGTTTCAGCAGCAACTGGAAGTTGATACAGAGACATTCTACAAAACAACCAGATAATCATCTTCAAAAATATCCAAGTCATGAAAGATAGGAGAATTGTCAGATATAGGTAGACCTCAGGAGGCATGACAACTGAAGGCAGTGTAGTATCCTGGATGAGAGAAAAGAAGCATCAGTTAAACAGTTGGTAAAAGTCATGAACAGAGTCTCTAGATTAGTAAATACTATTGTATCATGTTAAATTTCCTGATTTTGATCTGGTGATATGAGATGTTGCTGTTAAACTACATGAAGAGAATGGGAGGCTCTTTGTACTTTTGCATAAGGAGGAAGAGGAAGATTATTATTATTATAGTTATTATTATTTGTGGTGCTAGGGATCAAACACAGGGCCTCATATATCTATGCAGTTAATCTAACAATGAGTTATACCCCCACCCCTTGTCAAGAATTTTGTGGTTGTGAAATTGTTTGAAGATAAAAAAGGCTTTTTCAAAACAGGAAAGGCAGTACAGATAAATCAGTTAGATACCACAATATTTCTTTGAGCATTTAATACTAATAAATACTAATTCACTTAAGAGTACATATGAAAAAGCAATATTTTCAGCCTCCATGGCATCTTTCTACCTTAGACTTTACCATGAGAAAGTTATGTATTGTTAAGATCTATATTTTATGGCCACTGAAGCACAAAGAGGTTAGAGAAATAATCCAGGGTCACACAACAAAAAGAGCTTCAGAGTGTGGAGTTAGGACTGTCAATAGCTACTTGCGCACTGAACTTTGAAAATATAGGGCACAAATTTCAGTTCTTGGTGACTGTGGAACATTTGTTCCTTTGGGAACCTTTGGTAATTTTTGAGTACCTTCTTTGTGAGTGACACTAACAGGTAATGGAAGACTAGGTAGCCACGTTCTTACAGAAATGTTGTGTTCGCTTGATGAAGTTTATTACTTGGAAATGCTGGCTCTATACATTATCTTTTACATTACATTTCTAAATTGTTTTGAAACTTCTTATCTACTTGTTTCCCTTGAAACTTTCAGACATTCTGTCTTGGTGCTTTAAAGACCATCTCATTACTGTGTTTTACATCTCTATACGGCTAAGGCTGAATATAGCCTACTTTTTCCCACATAGGAGCAATGGTTGTCAAAAGGCTGGGGAGGGAAAGATGGAGGGCTAGGAACTGCTCAAGCAGCAGTACTGCAGTGATCATCTGATGTAGGCAGTAGGAAGGAAAAGGGAAAAGAGAGTAGAAAGAGATGAGCCTTGTCTAACTTTAGCTCGAAACCCCTTAGGGTAGAAAACACATTATTTTGCACGCCTTATGCTGAGTCAAGTGTACGGTCAACACTCAACAATGATAAATAATTAGCCATATTGGATTTATATATTTAATTTACCATATGTAGAGATTAAAATATGCCCTTGGAAATAAGTTCTGAAAAGAGAGTCTGTGATATGTTCTGATAGAGACTGTGAATCATAGCATTTTGTGCAGAATCTTAGATAAGTTAAATACATAACATTTTAACCTTTCATTATATCATAAGTTCCTTTTTGATATTTTAAAATAAATGTCTGAAAACTAAAAGTCTTATTATCTTTAGAGGCTTTCTATACACATCTATTCTCACATAGATATGGATATGGTTATACCTAGCTATTTATCTATATATAATATATAAAGCAATTATTCACTGGTAAATTTGTACATTTCATTTTCCAATACAGTGTATTCACTTTAATCACATACTTTCTAATCTTTTTGCCTCCTAGCCTCAGATTTCTGAATTCAAATTTCCTTCCCTTTGTCTGTATTTAAAAATAATAATAATCATTTTACATCTATTACAAATAACAATACCTAGTCCCTGATTGAATGCTAACATGGTAATTCATTCTCAGGGTTCAGCTGCCATTCATTCATAGCTCGAGCTGTGCTCTCATTATGTATGACATCAGCAGAAACTCTGAATTCAATTGCAGCCTTTTATTTAATTAGGGACTATGCATTATTTGGTCTGTAGTATCCAAAATTAAAAATAGCCCCTTCTACTGTGTAATGGGAAAGGAAGAAAATGTTGAATATATATTCTAATTGATATTTTTAATACTAACTCTAAAAGCAATCAAAACTTATGTTAAATATTAATTATAATATTTTCCTGCTTTTGTGCACCTTGATTTATTGCTGCCCTTTTGGGTTCGCTTTTAATTACATTACAGGAAAACAAAAGATACTTTTATTGGAAGAGTTATTTAGCACAGACAATACTTTCAATAGTGATGGTTATACTGAACTTTATATTAAACTTAATTTTCAAAAGCATATTTAACACAGTTTTCCAGGCTTTGTAAAAATTATTTTTCCTTCCTTTAACAACATGCTTCTCGTGTCTCTATATTAGAAATCAGGGACAAAGCTCATAAAGGAACAAAGACCCAAAATCAGGGATGGTCTTTTAAAAGAGGTACAGTTTCAAAGACTCCTAAAGATACAAATCAAAGTGCTTTTGAATACAGAGAGCATTCTAAAAGAATATTGAACTGTTTGCTTAAAATCTCACATTATTTCCTGCTTTTTAAACCCTATTCCTTTTTGAAGGCTAGCACCAGATAGGGACAAAAGGAATATTTTCATGCAAAAATCAGGGCCAGGTACAGAGGCACAGTCAGAGTCTATTTCAAGTGGGGACAGGAATTTAATTCAAGTTATTCTCCTCTTTATTCCACATTTAACAGATTTAAAGGATTTCTCCACCTCTCTGACACTTGCACAGACATCACTAGGTAATGTTTGCACTGATGGCAAGCACCAGGAAATCTTGGTGTGGAATTTTTTGTCCCCTTGGAATGGATGCTGAAAACATAGGAGAGTCCCAACGTGTCTACTTCAGGAGAGTGGGGTGGGGACTTTCTATTTCATGAGGTCACCCTTCTGATCCCCTCTACAATAGACAGTGAATCACTCTTTTTTCATTTTTAAAAGAATCTTATGCTACCCACAGGTGGGCCTTCCCCTAGATACTATTTTTAAAAGTGTAAAAGAATATTCCTTCTACTTTGGGCAAGACAGAGATGTTACTTACCTTGTTCTTGATTTATGCTTTTTATGTTTTTTTTTTAATGTAATACATCTAGCACTTTTGCTAAATCAGTACAAATACCAAAAGTAACTAACTGATCACTCTGAAACAAATTTTACTTTGCAGAAGTTATGACCAAATGCAGAGCTTAAGCTCCTATGATATGTGTGTTTCATTAAGAAAGTGAAATGCCATACCTCCGAGTAGAGCAGGTATCTGGAATTTTTTCATGTTCCCATGGCAACATGTAATTTTTATTGAACGGCAGAATAAATAGGCAAATAAAACATGCATAAAATATTGATGGGTGTTGGGTCTACTGTCCAGGGACTCTAGTAACTTACGGTCACTCTCGTCTGTTTTTAACTCCTGAAATCACTTTTTAATTATGATATCATTTTATTACTATTTCTTTATTTTCACCAAATGCATAAAGTTTTTAAAATGTAATTTTCAATCCCAGTTTTGCATACACAGCCTGCAGAAGATGCTGAGGAAGTATCAGAAGCATGGAAACACAAAAGAGCTTCTAATTTTTTTCTAAGGAAACTTACATGATTTACTGTATCTTGGAAGAAATTTCCATTTTTTGAGTAATTTTTGCAAGTCATAGACAGTCGCATACAATGTTCTCTGTTAAAAATATATAATGGTGATGAAAACTAACAAGTGTTAATAAATATGAGTATGTCGGGGAAGGTAATATATTCATGAAAATAGGTATTCCAGAAACATTAGCTAGACAGAAAAAAGAAACTGAATCAATTAGATTACTCATTTGAGCTTGAAAAAAGGAAGAAATATAAGGTGAAATTGCCTTCATGTTCACAAGCTTTATGGAAGTTGATCATTGTTATACAATGTAGTCGGTTTTATTTCAGTTCAGTACATACTTACTGAGAAGCAACTTTATGCTCAGGATTTATCAATTACAAAGAAAATAAGTCTGTGACCTTAAGTTATAGTCTAGAAGAAAAGTCATGATAGAAAGGAAAGGGTTTGAGGTATAGTTCAGTGGTAGAGCATTTTCTTAGCATGTGATAGATCCTGAGTTTCATCTCCAATAACACAAATAGGGGTGTAGTATCTAGAAAAAATTCTAGGTGTAGTATCTAGAAGAAATAAAGCTGTATCACAGCCTCTAAGCTTACAGCAAATTCCAAACTGATCAAACTAAAATTGGCAAAATGAAATCATTAAGGAATCAAATGACACCTTTTTAAACATATTTAGTGACTGGAAGGTCTTTCCACATATGACCAGAACTCAAAGGTGTTAGGAATGATTTTTAAGAATGATACATTCTACTTCATAAACATGAAAAAACTTCATGTGGCAAAAGAATGCCATAAAAAATCAAAACACAAGCCACAAATTGTGAAATATTTTTCCTATTCATCTCACAGTAAAAGAGTACTTGTAATAGCTATAATAATCATGCCAATCAATAAGAAAATTTCTACAATATAACAGGAAAATGGACAAAAGAAAAAGAAAATATCATCAGCACTTATACATTTGAAAAAATGTTCATATTATAATATTATCAGATTAATGCAAATTAATGTAATACCTTGTTTTTTCTAGAATGTTGGGTAAAGTAAAAGGTTTTGTAATTGATGTGTTAGCAATGGCTTGAGTATAAATTATACTAAACATTTCAAGAGTGGAAGATTGATTCAGATAACACTTCAGTAATATCTGTCCACAAAATGAACATAATTTCATTTCTATGACATTTTCACACATGGGCAAAATTCAGGTTATTGATTTCAGGACTGCTTGCTATATAAAAACATTGGAAATAAATGCCCATTAATAGACAATAAGTGAAATACAGTATAATTTTCAATACATTTCTGGAATGGAATACTATGCAGCTATTAGAAGGAAGAAACTGCTTTATGAGTATGAACAAGGCATTGTGTCTAAGAATATTGTTAAATGAAAATAGCCATATGCAGAACAGTGTTACAGTATACTCCTATCTGGGTAACAACAGTAAAATATGTATTTATAGGCCATCAGATGTATTGACTACCACTACAGATACATCCAAGAAAACTTATCATGTCCTATGGGACTAATTTGTAGTCTGAAGGACAGGGCTGAGATGACAACTTACTTATCATTCTGTACCCTTTTATATATTCTGAGTTTTGTACAAGTATTTAATGAGCCTCTTTGATTTAAAAAGAAGATGCTAGTTTTCAAACAACATGAAGGTGAATATAAAAATATATGCTAAGTACTTGGAAATTTTAGGTAACCAATGGCCACCCTATGGTGCTATTCAGAAAAAGTTTAGAATAGATGGGTCTTGAGCTAGATTCGAACCTAAAGTTGAGATCAGAAAATGTTACCATAAACTAAGGAGGACATAATCATATCCTGTTGGTACAAACTTATGTCCACATCATTCTAGCCATTAAGTGATAGGGAAGGAGAAAAAAGAGGTGAAGATTAGAGAAACAGAAAAAAGTGTGGAATGGACAATGACATTCAATTATGTCACATTTGCAGTGAGAGTAAGATAATGAGTTTATAGATCAGAGCAAATATTCAAATAATGTGGTAGAAAGCACCAAGTTCTTAATGATTATGTTGCAAAATTATCTCCTTTTTGCATAAATTCTTAGATGAGGAGAAGCAGTCTGTTGTATTAGAAAAGATCACAAACCCAAACTCAAGACATTTTGTCTGGTCCCTGTTCTGCCATTAATTAGTAATGTAACCTTGAGAAGGTCACATTGTGTCTTCAGGTCTCAATTATACTGTCTGTTATATAAGGGGAGGTGGGCAATGGTAGATTCATAAGTCCATAATCACTTTTTTATCCGAAGAATACTATTTTCAAATGAAATGTGAGTGCAAATAGCAAAACAGATAAAAGCAAGGTACCTGTGTAAAGTGGGGGTGGGGTGGGGTGCTGAGCTGGCCTACTTAGTGCCTTTCTTTCCCATCATGGCCCTCTTCAATGTGACAAAATCAAAGCCTTGGGAAACCAGAAAAGTTCAGCAGAAAAATACTTCACTGAACAATTCTTAAGGTCTCTTTTCATAAGTATGTTCCATAGTTTTAGGAAGTAATTGATTCACAAGTTTAATCATGTAGTGAAATCTCTACAGAAGCAGATGCCAAAATAGCAATGGTGGTGGGAGGCTATGCAGGAATTAATTACCTCACTAAAGATTTATTAAGAATTTTTTCAGTACTCTGCTCCCCACAGTGTCACCATATACAAGGCTGGCTGACCCTCAGTCTATTGGATTTTCTTTTGTAATATTTTAAGGCTCTACATACTTTTAGAATATAGGAGTTAGTATAGTCATTAGCTTTGCATTTCTATAATAAAATACCTAAGGCAAGTAACTTTGTATAGAGAAAAGTTTTATTTACCTCAGTTTTGGAGGTTCGAGTCCCAAGATCAGGTGATTTTCTTGGCTTGGTTCCTGCTGCAGGTGGGAATGACAGCACATTATGGTAGAAACGTGTGTCTGAATCAGCAGTTCGACCTCCAGCAGAGGCAGAGAGAAAGATAGAATGGCTGGGGCTTACTCTTTTATAACAATTCTTTAACTGTATGAAGTAAAGGCTTCTGAGAACTGCCAAGAGATTTCATTTGCAAGACCTCACTCCCTGATGACTGCGACCTCTCACTAGGCCTCACCTCCTTGAAGTGCAGCCGCTTCAGAGAAGTACTACCTGGGGGCCCAGCCTTTAACCTGCAGCCACTGGGGAGACCCTCACCCCCCAAACTGCAGCAGTTGGCATCTTTTGTTTGGGGTCCTTTCGTTCATCTTCCTTCTGAGATTCCAGGCCACATCTTATAGAGCTTTTGACTACCTTCCTGTCTCTTCTGCTCTTTTCTCTTCTTGCTTGCTCTACTTCAGTCCAAGGGTCTTTTATGGACCTGCTTTTACTTCACCATGTCCAATTCGCTGCCACACCCATCTGAGTTCTGAAATTCAGATACTGTAGTTTTAATAAGAAATTCCTCTTGCATCGTAATTTATAGATTCAAATACACTTTTAAAAATTTCCTTTGTTTGGACTTCTTTTTCTATGTCTTTGTACACATCAATCATTGTTTTTAAGACTGTTGACTAATGTGAATAACTGAATTATCTGTGTGTTTGCCTCTGTTGTGTCTTTTTTTCTTGGTTTTTGTTTATCCTCAACATTCTTCTTCTGTGTATAATTAGTTTTGACTATATATAAAACGTTACATATTTTAAAAATGCATAGACTTCAAATCATTGCAAGTTCCCCAAAGAAAGATCTTCTTTCTTCTCTTTCAGCAGGTAAGATGAGGGACTGATTGGCTGCATGAAGTCAGAGGTGAGCTAGACTAGGACTGAGCTCAATCTTTCCAACCACTTTGTCTATCTGGAAGGTTTAGTTTTGCCCCTCAAAATTTTTCCTGTGAGACTTTTGGACTTTGGCTGTAGCATCTTCAAAATTTAGTACGTATATTGAGGCCACGTAATAGTTTCCTAAGCTTCCAACTGTATTTATTAGACTAGACAGATATCAAAATATCAGATGGTTTCCTTGTCCCTCATGAGTACATTTCGAGATTTTCAGCTCCAGGTAGATGGAGAATCTGTACATGCCCCAGGTGATATCCGATACAAAATTCCCATGTTGGGTGTTAATCCTTTCTTTCTTTGAGGTTCTCATCTGTTGCTCATTTTGTTTCTAGCCCTTATTCTTCAGAAACTCTGTTTACTAAATCAATGGTCCTGTGGATTCTTTTCTCTTTCTCCCCATCCTCCTTCCCTCTTCCTTTTCCCATGCTTCTTCTCCTCCTTCTGTGGTATTAGGGAGCAAACCCCGAGACCCAAGCGTGTGAAGCAAGTGCTTGACCCCAGAGTCCCAAGCCTAATCCTAGACTGTGGAATTTTTCATTCTCCCTTTAAACTATTTTGGTATATTCCTTAGTTCTCATAGAACCTTAGAGTCATCATTTTACAGAGAGATGGCCTGAGAGCCTGCAAATCTCCAATTTTTATTATTCCAACTTCATTTGCCATTAAAAACTTTGCTCAGTCTGCTTTCTATATTGACTTTCTTTCTTTTTTTTTTTGCGGCACCGGGGATTGAACTCACAGTTAAGCGATTGAGCCAAACAAACTCCCGGCCCTGGTTTTTTGAGGCAGGGTCGCACTATGTAGCTCAGGCCGGCCTTGCGCTCGCGTTGTAGCCCAAGCCGGCCTCGAACTCACAACGCTCCGCCTACCTCAGCCTCCCGAGTGCTGGGATTAAAGGCGTGCGCCACCACGCCCGGCTTCTATATTGACTTTCTGATGGCACTAAGATTTCATCCTACTCTACAGTGTGGGAAATACCCCAAGGAAAGCAGACTGTTCACCAGCTCACCTGCTCGCCTCCCTTCACCTCCCCTCTCTCTTGCATCTCAGTCCCCCTGACTTTCACACTTTGCTCAAATTTGTCTAATTGTCAACAGGAATAATTCATCCGCAGGAAACTACTCTATCCTACTCAGAAGCAGAAGTTTACAATGTAGATTCTTGAGAAACTTGAAATCTAAGCCACATGAGAGAAACTTGCAAAATTTTAATGTGTCCTCATACTATACATGTTGTTATCGATGAACAGATATTTCTAAGTTTTCCTTAAATAATTTGTAAAAGCATATGCATTCTATAGCTATGTAAAATTAGATGCCATTAACAAACATGTTAATAATTCAGACTGAAATTTAATTATACAATAACAACTAGTATATCTCATTAGTAACTTTAGTCAGGAAGGGCAGAATCCTCTAAAACGCATTAACACTTTTTAATTTTTTTATTAGAATAATTATACTGGATCAAATTAGATTAAATTTTCAATTAGATACTAATTTTCTAGGGTATAGAAATAACCATACAGTGATCATTAGCAGTATACAGAGAGAAGAATGGTATTTTCTTCTGGCAAATCATCAAGATATAGGAAGTTTTCTTATGGCATGGTTTTAAATTCTAAACCATTGGTATTGCTATCATTTTTCTCCAACTCTGAGACTATATCAATATTCATTTTGAATTATTTACTTAGTTAACTCCAGGATATCCATCATGCTAAAATTTTCAGAAACCCTGGAGGGAAGGTTTAAGAAATTGTTTATATGTATGTATAAGAGTATACTTAAGAAGCAAGTCTGGTTTGCATAGCTTGGATTATATGAGATTTTTTTTTTTCAGTTTTTTTGTTTTCTTAAATTCTAATCAAAGTCACATTTGTAAAGCATTTTAAAACTGCATTAAAATTTAACTTGAGAAAGAGTTGCTTATGAAACAAATTAACTTCGTCTGTTACTTTACTTTTCTCTTGCTCTTTCACCTCAAAGGCCTGTGACAAGTGGTTCTGCCTATTGTAGACTTTTTTTTTAGATAGCTCTTCACTAAGCCAATGATTCCCAAAGCATTGATGCTGCATCAGCATTGTCTAAATTGGGTTATTAAACTCATTTGGATTTGTGGGATCCACTTCAGACAGAGATCACTAAGGGTAAATATACCCTCACGTCTATATTTTCAGTGAACCTAGATACATACTATAGCCAAAACCCATAACCCATGACTGCTCCATAAAAATCACATAGTAAGGCATCATTGATCATGTGCTTATTGCTTTTTTTATTTTAAAGAGAAAAAAACCAAGCAAAATAAAACAGAATAAAGTCAATCAAAACAAACCAATGTAAGTGACACAGGACTTCAAAACAATAGGAAGTCAACAATGGTTACCATAATTCCTCTTCTTGTCTTCAAAATAGCTGCCAATACCTTCAGACATAGTAAAAATCAAACAAAACAAAACAAAACAGAACCAATAAAAATAAAACAATGAATGCAATAAAGGACTTCAAAACAAGATTAGAGTAACTCCCAACTGGCTAGCATAATGTATCTTGTTATCTGTGACATAACTGCCCATGCCATCAGATATAATGAAATCAAACAAAACAAAGCAGAATAAAACCCAACCCAACTAAACAGTAAAAATGATACAAGACTTCAAAGCAAGATGATAGGGAATTAACAATGGCCACCACCTTCAGAAGGAGATCCCCCATTGATGCTATGCTGCGTATTGTTGTCCTCTGAATAGATGGTCAGAGTACCAGCTTTAGACCTACAAAGCCAGTGAAACACTAAACACTACAAGCATTAAATTGTATTTTACTTCAATAGCTGTCATTGCAACCTGCATTTCTCCAGATCAGTCAGTCATCTATGGTGGGGGGGATGGAAGGGTGGCTATATTTGTTTCCCAGGCTGCATGCTGGAAGGAGACAGCAACTGGCTCTCCCCGCCAGCAGCCTGCACGTGGCACCGATTCACAGGGAGGACTTCCTTATTGGTGATTTCTTTTCTCTCTTCCCACAGTTCACAAATGGCACTGACTCATGGGAAAAGGCTGGGGTCTGGTTTTCCCCCGAGTGGCCCACACATGGTGCTAATTGTCAGGGAGGGCTTGTTTCTTGGTGACTTCTTGTTCTCTTCCCCACATGCTTATTGTTCATTTAAACAAGCACTGCCCTGATTCTCATTAAAATGCCCATAACGACTTCTTCCATCAGCACTATTAGGGAACTTGCTTTATTTCTTCCTCCTCTGTCTGTGTGTTGGTCTTTGGGGACCACCATCATGTTACTCATCTTCTATTTTGCACATCTCATAAGAAACTTCTCTACTTCCTGTGTTCTTTAGTCCATAATCCAAGCCATTCAACTATATTTGTGTACAGATCTTCAGCTTTAAGTTTCTAAACTTGGGATCGGACCTGAAGGTCAATGCATTCCCGGCAGTTGAACATGTCACTTACTAACTGAAAAACCACAGTAGTTTCTGGTACCCCAGGTCTCTTAGAGTCAGTCAGATCTTTTTTTCAGGTTTTAATAAGTGGGAAAGCTTAAGGCCCAAAATGGGGTGATCCTTAGTCCATGAAAGGCCCATGCCTTTCATTCTGGATAATCAAGGCTAGGATATGAACCCTAAAAAGGAGCAAAACTGAACCTCGCTTGTCTCATATTCTGAGTGGCCAGGATGAAATGGAGGTTTGTAGTCAAACTACCAAAATTCGAATCCTCCCTTCATGTCCTTAGCCAAGTTACTTAACTTTATCAGTTCTCTCTACCTGCATCCATAAATTGGAAGAAAATAATTATCTCTGACACCTCAAAAGATTTTATAAAATTTCTTCCTGAAGCATAGCACATACAGAAAGGTGCATGGTTCATAAATAAACAGCTTTATGAAGTTTTTTACAAAGTGTACACATTCATGTACACACCATCTAGATCAGAAAACTATGTCCTTTAAATTATCCTCCTAATCTCTTCTGATCAATATTATTTCAGCAGCATCTAATGCTTTCCTGACTTCAAGCATCATAAATCAGTTTAGACTTTTACTTTATATGTATATAAAATCATACAACATGGATTTTTTAAAATCTGTCTTCTCCCATTATGTTTGAGAGGGTCATGTTTGTGGTTTCATGTCCTTGGAATTTGTTCAAAATAATTGTGAATAGTATTTTCTCTTGTGAATAGACCACAAATTATCATCTGGTCTATTATTAATAGACATTTGTTTAGTTTCTAGGCTGGAGTTATTTTAAATATTTTGCTGTGCACTTTTATATGGTTTTAGTAAATACATGTACACATTTCATTGGGTATATATTGAAGAACATTTAAGTCATAAAGTAGATACTTTTTCAACTTTAATAGACTTGCTGGACCTTTCTTGTGTGATTTTTACCAATTTATACTCCCACCAAGAGTATATAGGAGTTCTAGTTGTTCTATACTGTTACCAATAGTGGCTACTATCTGTGTTTTCTGTTTTACCAATTCTGGCAGGTCAGACTGTTGCCTTGTGGTTTTAATTTAATCTTCTTTATCTTGATGGCTATTGCAGTTGTGTCCCTTTCACATTTTCCTATGGCTGTTGTGAGAGTTAAAAGATATACTCCAAGTAAGCTCTTTGCATAGCGCCTCACACATAACGAGTGCTCAATAAACCTTGGAAGTCTATTAATTTTGCTTTTTGATTACAGTGATTATTTAATTTTTCTTATTTCTGAGATTATAATGGACTCTGAATACATTGCCTAATGCATGATCACTACATGATCTCAATACTACATGTGCCTACCTTTTAATAATCATAATGTCTTGATTCTCTGAAAAGTTACTGCAAAAAAGCCAAAACGACTAAACACATTTTAAAAGAAAAATTTAAAAAAGAAACAGAAATATATTTCATGACTGTGTTTCTATCCTAACTAGTATAAGCAACAGATGTTTATTATATTGAGTACCACTGAATTAACACAAATGAAATGTAACCTCATTAATCACAGTTTATTGATTTACACCTCACTAATGCAATCATTTAGGAGAGTAGCTGTTAGGTAATAGTGTCTCATTATAGTTCTTGTGTAATTTCCAGACAGGAATTATTATCAAGAAAGCCAAGTGGGAATCCTGCACACAGGGTATGTGATTATCTGACCGCTCACCAGTTATACAAAATACCATCAGAGATATTTCCAACTAGCCAATAATGAATAAAATAGTTTTTCTTGGCCACAGTTTAAAGGGAGTTTTCCTTCTTGGTTTTTGTCATTCAGTTTTAAGCTAACGAGGAACCTACGTAGCTGCCACTTGTGGTCACGTTCTACTTATTTAACCATGGTCAAAAGAGAAAAATGTGCATGAACTGTGGGCAATAAGAGAAGTAGAGGGCTCTGAAAACCAGGGTCCCAACCCTATATGTGAAAAAACTTCTATTTAGAAATCCAGAACCAGGGATGATATTACAAAGGCCACATAATGGCCTTAAATTTTGAGCTGTCTAAACAATGCCAGCAGGCAGACATTAATCCATGCCATCCAACATATGGATGAGAAAATTTATCCTATCAAAGCAGTTTTATTTGTTGAGTTATTGACTGTTTCATTATTTCTTTTGCATGAATGCTGAGCAATGCAGCTCTATAGGCAAATCTTTGTACATCTATGTAAAAGGTAAGTTGACAAATTAAATTACTGATGTGGGATATAGCACAAACTATACAAATTAAGAAATTTAATTTTTCTCACTTCTGAGTTATCATGGGCTTTGAATATACTACCTAACACATGTGCCTTGAGTTATACAATAAAAGCAGTAATTTGAACCACTGATTAAAAAACTGACTATAAAAGCAAACACCATTTGAGTCCACCAATAGCTATGTACTCATGGGCTGGATCAAGTCTGTGTTTGGGGCTGTGATGGATACAATGACACATATGTATATAAGGTGATAACAAAGAAAGTGTGATTATAACCAAGTTCCCTCGATGACGTGTGAAGAGTGACTACATGATTTAGAGCAATGGTTTTCAATAGGAATGATTTTGACCTTGGGAACCTTGGAAATGTCCAGAGACAGATCTGCTGTCATAACTAAGGCAAAAGGTGTTGCTGGCATCTAGAGGATAGAAGCTAAATGTGGTGGTGAGTATGGAGTTTCAATTTGTTCAGCTTTGGGATCCACCAATGGGATTGGTATTACAAACTTCTAAATATGTCTGGGTGTGTCATGGAGGTGTGGGTTTGGGTTTTATTTCTGATCCTTAGATCCTTCTGCGTTGGCACTGTTCCTCTGATCACCAATAACTAAGCGATTTTGCTCTGCCACAGCCTTCAGCCATGATGTGTTTGCTGTGGAGTCAGCTGACTATGGACTAGAACTGCGAGCAAATTAAACATCTTCTCCTTTAAGGTGTGGGTGTGGGATATTATCTCTTGGTGATGAGAAAGCTGATTAGTGCAGTAGGATTTTTAACATCCTGCAGTACACAGGGTGGCCTTCCTACAACAAAAAACTTGTTAGCCAAAATACTCATAGTGCCAAAGTTGACAAACACTAATATATATAGCATTTAGTCCTATCTCTAAGTCCCAGGTCAAGGCTTGCCACATAGTAGGATATCAAAAAATATAGATATATTTTAGTAGTAGGATATACATATATATATATATATATATATATATATATATATGAACATTGCTGTAAAGTCATTAATGTATTCAACAGGAAATTTTTGATACACAATAATCAGATGAATGAATTGTGTATTGTATGGATAATATCTCAGTAAAGCTGTTATAAACAATTATTTTATTTTTGTTAATACTTACAATTTTTCACATTTTTGTAAGGCAATCTCCTTTTTAATTTGACAAATAGCAAAACGTGATAGTACTTTAATTCAAAGCAGTAGTTTGATGGCTGACAGATATGAATTCAAATACTCAATGACTTTCAAATTTTGGACTGTAACCTAGGATTGAAGTAAATAGATCTTGCTCAAAGTGTATAACTAAATTGAAGTCATTTTGCAATAATAACTATTATGTCCCTATAGCACAGTGTCCTGTGTGTTCACATGGATGTTTATTATCCCCTTGTACTCTTTGTTGCTGACAGGGTTATCTTCTTTCAGATTAAGGAATTATTTTATTCCAGATTATTGTTCCATGAGCATACCATCATATCACCTGTGGTGGATTGATAACTGGTGGTCAACTTGTAATACCAACTGAACCGAATCAGCACAGTACTGAGCGTGGATGGCCCACGTGAGGATTGTTACAACATAAAAAAGAGAACCAAAGAGGATGAAGTATGGTGGTGTTGGTTCTCCTGTTGCTGTGGGTTCTCCTGGAGAAGCTTGTTGAGCTTCTTTCCTGATGTGAACTTGGCTGCTATCATCAGAGGAGCTCGGGTCTTTTTGTCGCTAAGAATGGATGTGGTTCACTTTGAGGGATCTCTGGCCCTTATGTTAAGCATCGCTTCCTGGCTCCAGAGGGGAAGGTGGTGTGCTGTTCAGTCTCCAGGAGAAGCTTGCCACACTGGCTTCCTGATATGAACTCTGCTGTTCTCATCCTTGGAGGAGCTTGAGACCTCGTTGTCACTGAGGATGGCTGTGGTACTTTTCAGGTAAGCTCTTATCCTCACTTTGAGTGTCACTTCCTGGCTCCAGTGTAAGAACCCTAAGCCTGCTGGCACAGATCCTTCATCCTGCTGGCACAGACTTTCTAGCTTCCGCTGCTGACCTTTGGGCCTTCCCACTGTAGATCCATGAAATAGACTTGCATGAGCCCTTGTCATGGGCTCTAGGCCTCCAGTGGGTGACTATAACAAAATAATTCTGTAAATCATGTGTCCTGTATTAAATTGTTTTCCTTGCAATCCCTAACTACAACGAAATTAGTACCGAGAGTATGGTGCTATTGCTGTGATATTGCCTGTTCATGTGGCTTAAGAGCCTTGAAAATTAATTTGGAAAGATTTTCAGAGACTGGCTTAGAGGCAGCCCCTGTATTCTGTAAACTGTATTGGAGACTCTGGTCAGAGCCTGAAAAATCAGTACTAATGCAAATGCTGCCATGAAGCTCAGGAGACTTCTATTGATAAGGACTGCATTGGATGCTGGCATCCAGGTAGTATATTGTGTTTTGACTGAAAGTTGGTCTGCATTTTGCTTGTGTTTAGAGGTATTACCTGGTGGCAGAAAAATTCCAGCACAGTCTACTGTTGGGGTGGTAGCACGGTTACTGTTGAGAGATTTTGGCCAGATTTATGCTGGAAATTTAGAGCAAAGAGTCAGTAGAGTAATTTGAAGCATTTGGCCAGATGGAAGGCTCCAGTGAAACTGTTGGTTGCAAGGATGACACAGAGGATAGCATAGTTGTTGAGAAGAACAAAACAATGGAAAAATGAACTGAAACTTTTCACCAGAAGGAAATAGTGTATTTGAATTGCAGAAGATCCTTGTTTTTTAGTCTTGCCATGCCATGTTATAATTTAATGGGAAGCAAGGACTGTGATTGTAATAGTTTCTTTAAATTTTATTTTAATGTCATTTTTAGATATATGTTTATAATCAGGTTAATCAAAAGTATTATGGTTTTAACCTTGAATTCTTGTCACAAAATAAAATTTATTTTAAAGAATTGAGTGACTATTATAAAATAATTCTGTAGATTGTGTGTCCTGTACTAAATTGTTTTTCTTGAAATCCTTGACTACAACATCACCTAAGAAGTCATTTGGTAGTAAAAGTTGCATCGATAACGTCAGCCTCTTCACAGCAAAGAATTTCTGTGTGCCAGGCACTGTGGTAATCCCTTCCCACATTCTAATTTTCACAATTTCATTTCATTCCATTCTATTTTCTAATCCTCACACAACCCAACGAGGTCAAGAGATCAAGATTCAAGGAGGTTTGGCCATATGGGCAGCAACTAGTAGATTCACCTATGTTAAAAAACACAGGTGTCTAATCTCAAAACCAGAACTCTTTCCCACCACGAATGACTACGTTCTGGAGCAGCCGAGAAAAAAATTCATCAAGAACAAATGGTATTCACAGGCTTATGAGAGGAGCTGATGAGGACAGGACAGAAATGAAAATAAACTTTGTAATGTACCAGCTTATTTATTAAAGCAATCATGCATCATTGGACTCAACTTTTATGAATATCTATAGGAAATAAAATAAATGATATAGAATAATATATAACCAACATAGATAGTGAAGTAGATTCCTGTACATTGACTTTGTTTTTGTGGGTGGGTGGGTGTGTTTTTTGTTTTGTTTTGCTTTTGTTTTTGTTTTTGTGGCACCGGGGATCAAACTCACAACCTCACACCTGCCAGACAGGCGCTTAAGCCACTGAGCCAAACTCCTGGCCCTAGTTTTTTGAGACAGGGTTGCATTATGTAGCTCAGGGCGGCCTTGCGCTTACCTTGTAGCAAAAGCCTGCCTGGAACTCACAACGCTCCTCCTACCTCAGCCTCCCAAGTGCTGGGATTAAAGGCATGTGCCACCAGGCCTGGCTTGTACATTGACTTTGAATGATACTTTTGCTATGAAAATAAAAACAAGTTATAGAATTAGATGTACATATAACCAACTGTTTGCATGTATTACATACAGCCATCATTATACATGTGATTGAGAGTAACACCTATATGGAAAAGATTATGGGATGGAGTGACTATTGATAGTACTTTTATTTCGTGTGCATGCTTGCTCTATCTATCTAATGCATGCCTATGTGTGTGTGTATATATATATAAATATATATGTACAATATTTGCAATTCCTAAAATTTATTAATTTACCACAAACTTATTGTATGCTCTCTATGGCCTGGTGCTGCTGTTATAGCCACTGTATCAAATGGAGAAGCACCACATGAAATCATCTACTGGTGTTCAGGCCATAGTTGAGAAGTGAGCTTACAAGACAGCCTAGACTAAGATGGTCTTTCTGGGAGAACAGTGAAAAAGGGGTGATGATCATCCAGTTTTCCTCTTGTAAAGTATGGAGTCTGTGTACCTCCCATCAGCCCCTCATGACACCACTGGGTGAAAGGCCAGAGGGCAAATTTCAGCCTATGCCTTCAGTCTACAGGAGGACAAATCTATCCCTGGAAGTAAATTGGGGAATTTTTAAGCAGCCTCTTTAGACCATTGTTCATATTTGACTATAATCTTACTACTTATTCATATGATACTTTCCACAGATTCTGATTTTTATGGCACCATAAAGTAAGATCTTCAGAAAGTTGGTGGTGGGTAACATAATGCTATCAATGACACTATTAATTAATGATGAATTCTACTTAGTGGGGATGAGCATCATATTTTTCTGAAAATGAATCTTGAGAGCTTCCTTGATTATACTGTGATTCTGCTTCTATTATCATTTAAAGATTGAGGCATGAGATGGGTCTGGTGATTATAATGATTTAAGAGGAGAAATAATATGTCAGAACTATGGGAGATTCTATAATTTCATGGTCTATAGCATAAAAAAATACATCACATCGCTAGATTTGGGTGTGTTGTATTTCAATACTACTGTTGTGATACTTTGCACCATACACCTGATTGTAAGTTTATACGGTACTCCCCTGACATCAGTGACATACATATTGTAGTTACTAATGAAGAAAAGAGAATGTAATATACTTTTATTAGAAATTTCTTCAGGGTCTAGGCCATAATGGCACATATGAGGGGGGAAAGAAATTATTCATTAAGAATTTCCCAGGAATTATTCATAATTTCATCTAACAATATTGCATACCCTAGACCCTGTGGATGCTTCAGCTGGTGCTGAATGGAACTGCCCAGATCCATAACGCAGTTAGCCGTATGGAGCACATTATGCCTCTGATTTGAAACCTGCAATAAAGATCATCTTGCTTTTGGGGGCCAATTTAGTTTCTGAAAATTTAGTCTTTAATAATTCAGCCTGTAATATCTTTACAAACAAGAATTTTTAAATATTCCAATATCTCTGCCGAGATTGAGGGTAGATCACTTCAAGATTTTGGTTTCTGATGTTTGATGCCTCGGCTATGAAAATGAAAAGTGAAATAATTCAGATGCTTTCTAGTATAAGTTTGGCATCATGATTCATAGCCAGCCAACAGGAAAACTGAATTTTCACTTTCTTTCTGAATATTTTTCATGTTTCTTATAACTAGATAAAGGCTGAGAAATGTAAGTACCAGATTATTTTCGATGGGCATTGAATGTCAGAGAAGGGGAGTTATATAAATTTCCTAAGTTTTTCCTTTAGATTTTTTAAAATCATATTTTGTTGATTCTTGGATGCCTTGATTATATAATACACCACTATTTTTTATACCACTGTGAACCATAATTTAATGCTAATCCTAATTTTGAGAAATGTAGAAAAATATATCTTAGAATTAATGAAATTTAATAATACAGAGTGATCTATGTTGGGGAAAAAGCAAACAAAGGACCCATGGTGGTATTATTCATTCTCATTGGAAAGCTTGTAAATAATTTTCTCTGCATCCCCTACAATTGCATAACTTACAGTTCTTTAGAAGATGGAATCATTCAGTATGTTTTGCATTGCAACTACCTTTTATTATTTAAGAGTACATTACAGATACTCTTTTATAGTGGTGTCTTTAATGGTGTAAATTATACTTAAATTGTCTTTTCTATCTTTAGGTCAGAAGTTCCATGATATAGCTTACAATTTCCTGCAAGTCCTATATTTGGATCAGAATTTAATACTGTAGTGCACAAAGAACTTTTATCTTTTCTTCTATTTTGCATTTTAAATTCACTTAGAAGATGTACGTAATTTCTTACTCTCTACTACCTCCATCATCTAGTTTTTACTCCAGCCAACATTTTGATATCTGAATTGAACATTTCTTATTTCTCCTACTTCCTTAAAACTAAAAATTAGACAAGCCCATGTTATTGGCCTCATTTGTTTTATTTTGTTTTATCAGGTGCGTTTCATGTGACCCAACTTTCCTATTAGCATTTCTTCAAAGAGCCTCATTTCTACCGATCTGCCATTGTCCACCCAAAATGGAAATTCTTTGTACTAGCAGCTCCTCCAGCTTTGTCACTGCTGTCTAACCCAGTCACATTTTTAGTCTTTGCTCTCTTAGAGCTGAGGGACTGAGCCTGCTCTTTTGGCACCACCAATTCTTAGTTGGCAAAAGCATCATGGAAATATTTAAGCTTCAAGAAGAAAAAGAGATCTGGTGTCCACTTTGCTGATGTGGCTCCTGTTCCACTTTCAAGGTTTGTATAGAATTGTTATTGGTTACTAATACTAAGCCTAGTCTCAGTTCTTAATGAACCTCGTATAACTATTTCACCATTTAAACTGATTTCTTGGAGAGATTCCTACTGTAATGAATGTACCACTTTTTTTTGAATGTATATTTTCTACAAAATAGACCATAAAATAATTTAAATGTAATCTGTGTATTTTTGGAAGACATGCTGACACATTTCTACTCCGCTTAAATCCTAAAGTAGAAAAATAAAACACATAGCACTGAATTTAGCAAAATTGTGTGAATATCAAACAATGAATATCATGAAGCATTTATTCTGGAGTACTAGTTTACATATGTCACAACTAGATAAAAGGCTTTTTCTGTGCCTGCTTTCCTTCTGTCTCTGTCTCTGTCTCACTTTCTCTTTTCTCAGACTGTAATGTCTTGTCAGTTGGAGTAGCCAGCGGGTGTTGTTCCCCTGAGGAGTGGTATAGTAGGACTAAAAGGGACAACTTACATTAAGGGATTGAACTGTAATGGTGTTATCTCTTAAAAACACCCATGTCTCTTAGGTAGACCTCTTCCCATGGGGAGACAAGCAAGCTGAGAGCTTCCTGAGGAGCTTGCTGTTAGATTGTACCCTCTGTCATAGAAATCAGATGCAAAGATGTATAAACTAGGAACTTTTCCAGGCGCACTCTTAAAGAAGCACGACATTTCCCAAGACTTCCCTGATAGCAAGATTCTTCAGATTGTCAAGAAGCTGAGTGCCAGCATAAAAATTCTGCATGCTCTTGGAGTATGTAGAGTAATGGGCAGTCAGGAACAAAGCCAGTTGTGTGCAAGAATTGGACATATCTATATCTCAAAGAGTCTTTAATATTGCTTTTCTTAACCTAAGATTTATGACATAAAGCAGTATCATCTTACTCTGATTATATATCATGACCCTGATAGGTATTTCTAAATTTCTGACCATATACAAACACACAAATACATACCTAAAAAGTATAGGGACATAGAAAATAAAGTTCCAAAAATGCCAATATCCAGAGACAACCTCTGTTCATATTTTTAAGTATGCTAGTTCTGGGTATGATTATTTTTGGCACACTTAAAATATATACCATATAGAAATGTAATATCCTGCTCTCCTCTGTGAATTTATAGCATACACATACAGACATATGTACTATATTTAATATATAATATTATAAGACATATATCTAGACCATTTACCCAGCTTGTTGACAATTTCTAAAAGCATAGTTTAATGGCATCATTGTGTGCATTTCCAAAGTGTCAACATAATAAAATTTGCTGAACCATTCTCTCATTTTTAGTCATTTGGTTTGTTCTCATTTTTTGGCTATTACAAATAATCACACTGCAAAATATTTATAGTGATTTTTGGTAAATTAAATGAGTGGGGGAAAGGTATGAAATGTTTGAACACTCAACAGCAGCGTATTGTCAAATTATTTGACAAAACTATTATTACCATCTTACTTGCATTAAATGAGTCCCCATTTCAACCCGGTCTTACTGCTACTAGATAACCTTATTTTCTAAACATTTCTATTAATAAGTAATCAAAGGTATCTCTTTGTTGTTTGAATGTACATTTCTTTTATTCTTGGAAAGGATGAACATTTTTTCACATAAACATTTGCTTTTGTGGGAATTACTGAATTACTATCAGGCAAGGGTGCCTTACACAGAAAATATTATCTATGCCTCTATGAATATCAGCCTTATGAAAAAGATGGTTTTCTATTTATAAAGTGCTGTCACAAACACAATTCCCTCACTGGAGTCTTACAACCACCTTTTGAAGAAGGAAAAGAAACTATTATTTCCCTATTTTTAAAAATGAGACAACATATAAAGAATTTTTAAAAATCAGGTCCCTGAAATTCAAGGACCCAATCCAAAAATGGGCATCTGAGATGAATACACCATTTTCAGAGGAAGAAATACAAATGGCAAATAAATATATGGTCATTTGGGAAATGTAAATTAAAGCAACACTAAGATTCCATCTCACCCCAGAAAGAATGGCTGAGATCAAGAAATCAACCAATAACGAATGCTGGAGGGGCTGTGGAGAAAAAGGAACTCTTCTCCACTTTTGGTGGGAGTGTAGACTGGTGCAACCACTGTGGAAGTCAGTGTGGACATTCCTCAAGAAACTAGGATTAGAGATTCCATTTGACCCAGCTATCCTGCTTCTAGGCATTTTTCCAGGAGAATTGAAAACATCATACCACAGTGATTTTTGTGCACCCATACTTACAGCAGCACAATTTGTAATAGCCAAATCTTGGAAGCAACCCAAGTGCCCATTAATTGAGGAATGGATAAAAAAGATGTGGTATTTGTATACAATGGAGTACTACTCAGCTGCAAAGAAATATTGCATTGAGACTTTCATAAGTAAGTGAATGTGACTTGAGACCATACTCATAAGTGAAATAAATCAAACTCACATGTGTAAATACCATATTGTCTCCCTAGTGTAAGAAACTGAAAGAGTATATATGATCCAAAATCTACAATAAATACTGTGTAAGCGTAAGAAACTGCTCAAAGAGGGCAAGTACCTGGGATAGGGGAAAGGAGGAAAGAAGGAAGGGAAAAGGAAAAAGACACAAATTTGTACATATATACATAAGATAGCTAAAATGATTATACTACTAATTGGATTAATTCTTGGAAAAGAAAAATTGATACTCATGATTAGATCAATTTTACATGTCTATATCTGGTAATCTAAACAACCCTTTTGAAGGTAACAATATGCAATATTACAACCATTGTCAAATTCTTATCATCTTTTTTTGTAAAACTATACTGTTACTGTATTGAGTTTGTTGTTATTGTTGTTTGTCTGTCTCTTCTGCTTTGTTTTTCTTTTCTGTGTCTTTCTTTTCTCTTAAATAAAAAAAGGTGAAGCTGAGAGAAAATCAGCAACTAGCCCCAGTTAACCCAGTTAGCAAGCAGAAGAGGCTCTTTGGTTGGTTGTGTTTTGTTGCTATTGAATCAGAGAGTTTCAGTCAAAACTAGAACTTGTGTGAAGTCCAATTAAAGCAAAATGTAACAAGGTAGAGCAGGAGTTACTAGTTAATGCCTTCTCTTGCTCAGTAAGGTAGAGGATGGGCAAAGGGAAAAAGACTGGTATTATGTGTTACATGGTGTCTAATGCCAATTTTGAGCCGTAATAATTGTTTAGTAAGAGAAAAGTAGGAACCAAAGGACTGTTTTTCTGACTGCTACCTCAGAAAATGCTAACCTTCAACACTCGTGGTCTTAAAGTGAACAAAAAGATGTATAATATAGAAGGTGTGCAGAGAATGGGCAGAATTTTTGAGGAAGTGTTTTTGAACATACTGTGAACAAATTAAGTAGGCTGTTGAGTGTTAGTTCAGAGTAAAGCATTTGTTTCTCTTGCTTTATTGGACAAAAGTGTTTACTAATTGTAAAAATGTAGCCATTCCCTCCAAATTGCTGATTTAAGGGGGAAAGGTCATAAAAATGGCTTCAATAAATAGTGTTTTGATTATGCAACCTTAAGACAATTTTTATTTTTTTATTTTTATTTATTTATTTATTTTAGTACTGGGGATTGAACTCACAACCTTGCGCCTGCCACGTGCTAAAGCCACTGAGCCAAATCCCTGACCTTAAGAGAAATTTTGGATTGAAATTCCTTATTTAGATCTTCCCATTGAAGGAAATTTGTGCAAATTTCAGAAGAAGCTATCTCTGATATTTTACTTCTAATTAATACTGTTCATTTTTATTGTTAACTCAATTTACCTAGGAATTGCATAATTTTTTTAACCAATAAATGGTCCCTGTGTTTTGGTGAAATAGAACTATGTAAACGCCATATAATGATTACATGGACAGAGCTTAGGCATTCTAGATACTGTCATTAGGCACCATGGCACGTAAGCAGTAGCACTTGTATCACTTAGAATTCTTGGTTGCAAGAATGAGAAACTGATACTGGTATTCTTAGGCAAAGTAGGATTTACTGCCAGCCACTAAGAGGCTCATGAAAATCAACAGAAACTTGGTAGTACCATTCTTGGAATGCAGGCACACATCTCTCGCCATCTAAACATTCACACCAAAGGACAAATCAGACCTACCCAGCACAGTCATAACTATGACCCCTAACCTCATGCATACAGTGACCAGCACAGAACACAGACTCCAGAAGAGCTCCTGGTTGCTCTGAAGTTCACCTGTCTCTTTTCTAACACTGAGAAGAGGGACCTGTTCCATTTTTGTAATTTAACAGAAGCCCTGAATGTCTGAAGCTGTAGATAATTTGAGATTTCCCAAAAACATAGAAATTAAATAAGGATCTGTATAATTGCAGATATTGAGACCACCATCTTCCCTAGCAGAAGGTGAACACTCAGTTGTATACTTCATGAGTTGGAGACAGATTCTTCTTCAGTGTATTTGACCAGTTCAAGAGTGGGCACCTAAGGACACTACTTGGTGTTTTCCCAAGGGGCCATCCTCACTATTTCACCCTACAGTAAGATGCAGTGTTGGTAGGTGATATCATATACACACAACTTCCCTTCACCTCTTTAGTCTCTCGGGCTTAAGTATGAGCAGACAAGCGAAGACTGCCAGCTATTTTGCAAAAGCTCCAACACGAAAGGCAGTAAACTAAACATATAAATAGGAACAAGTAAACTGTTGAGAGTGGGAATAAAAAATTTTTTTAAATCTATCATTTGTATCCAAGGAGAGAGCTAAAACTGCACCCATGAAACCAGAAGAGATATTGAAATAACTGAAAATAAAGCTCTTAGTTATTAAAAATAATGTAGGAGAAATAAAATCTTAGAAGGACTTGGTTACAGAATTGTGAAAATTCCCTCAGAATTGGTGCAAAATTTTAAAAAGACATGAAACTGGACTGTGAGGTGGAACTTTCCAAGAACTTGTTTCTAATTCCCTTTGCAGAAATAAAGAGCATGAGATTCTAAGTTAAAGATTCCAAATTTCAAAGGCTTATTCACCCCCCAGGACAATGGATGGAAGAGGATCACATTAAAGTAAATAAACAGAAAATCCCAGAATCCAGGGTTCAAAGGGAGGAGCATAAAATCTTGCAGAGAAGGAAATGTCAAGTCACAACAAATGATCACAGAATTTCAGTGAATTATCATGAGATTGAAATGATAGATCGAGAAGTAAAGCATGTGCATATTCTTTAAAGCATGGAGGTAAATTAAAAAATAAATAAATGCCTTGAAAAACTGACAGTTGACCCTGGAAAACTGAAAGAGTGATGGTGGTGTACAGGAAAATTTTTAATGATAAAATATAAAATAGTAAAGACTAGAGAACATTTGTAGGAGAGATGAACATCCCCTATATCCCCTGTCACTTCTGGTAACTACTCCATTGATAGTACCTAAAACCCAACCCAATTTAATTTAAACATGCAACAGATTTTCATTTGGAATATGTTGGCTTTCATGGCAAGGATGCAATAACAGCAGTTCCAAATATCAAAGGCCAGGCTGTAAGAACTGGGACTTCATTGTTTTGATTGCATCTGTCTTTGCTTGTCTGCATCACAAAGAAAAATATTTATGGCCACATAAGAAAACCACTAGAAACCCATGTCCGTATTTTCCCCACCTTAGTAGTCCAGGTAGTCTTTATCCCAGTAGTCATGTACCTTTTTGGGTAGAATAAATGGGTCCACCTGGAAGAGAGCACTATGAGTGGCTGCACCTGGGCCAGTTGCCCATCCCAAAGGCCAGATTCGGCAAAGGTATGAGGTGTGTATTATGATGGACTGTGTGTCTCCTCATCCCCCATCTCACATCTTCCTTTACAACAGTGATGACTGAAGTAACTAGCATCACTCAGTTACAACCTATGACTACTTTGCTTCCATCAATCTCCCTCCTTCACCTCTGAGGTTTTTGTGATACCTTCGGATGAAATACTGTTAGAAAAATTCCTACAGTAAAACCTGGCCATGCAACCAAGTTAACACTCAGTAGGGCAACTCTTGACCCATGGGGTGTGGGAGCCAGGGGATGGCTGATGTTCTCTTGTGCCTGTCAGGCAAACTTTCTGAGATGTGTTCTCTGTGGTTCCCAAAAAGATTCTGGTGGGGTTAAGCATTTACCGCTTTCAGTGCAGGTGACCAATTTAGGAACACTCCCTCAAGAGGTCTTTCCCTCCTTTCTTATGTGTTTCTATTCCCTAACTCCCTCCTTTCTTCCTGAGAGTGCACTCCATTCAGGCTCTTATCTCATGTTCTGCCTTCTGGGGAGAATCCAGGCCAAAACAGGGATTTTTTTTTTCAAAGAAATTTAGATGAGTTGTTGGACAAAAGATAACGTATCTATTTTAGATGCCGTAATCCATTGGTTCCAGGCACTTCACCAGTGGCCTACAGATAAATTGAACTTGTCATTTCAGAAGACGTAGCTTGGATTTCATCTTCATAATCATTTACGATTGCATGGACTGATTCTTCCAGTAAACCTTAATTAAATAAGAGGCCAACTATTAGGTAAAGGACAAATTAGACAAATGAATAAAAAAAATTTCTACAATATTGTAAAGCAATAGAAATGACTTTCATAATAGTGGGAGCCCCTCCAGCTATTGGGAAATTGATGTGAGATATTCTTAGGAGAGAGGCATGTTAAAGTGATGGTAAATATGGGTGTTAATTTATACAACCTCATTAAAGGCTGAGCCAACTTTTTAAAATGAGCTTCTGGGTTACACCCAGAGTCAAAGAATAAGATAGAATATTTCGCATTCCGGGATTGTTTCTAAAGTTGGCCTATTTATGCAGTATCACTTTTGAAGAGGAATGGCTCAAGTTTTTAATTATTGTTGTCCTACTTCAATGTAGTTTTCAAGTAACTGTTTTTCACTGACAATAAATTTAATTTAGGAAGACATTCATTTAAAAAAGTAGGTGTTCGGGCAATACGTGGATCAAATAATATAGTCTTTAAATGCTACCAAAGATGATAATATAAATAAATACATGCATATCAATAAATAGGTAGACCATTATTCTGAATGCCTACACAAACCTCATCTGTATTGTCCATCCAATGTATCATGGCTTTTCATATTTATATATTTTATTTCCCCTTTGAATTGTAATGACCTCGAAGACAGAGCCTCTTACACTTTTTTCCATTTCCTTTGGTTCCTAACAGTAAGCATTAAAGTAGAAGGGGAGAAAGAAACATGTCATTCATTGATTTTCATTGTTAATTCCCTGTTTTGGTATATTTCATTTATTTACATGATTATTTTAAATTAAATTAAATTAATTAATTAGTTACCTTTTTTTTGTAATAGGAATCAAACTTAGGATCTCACACTTGCCAGGCAGGCACTATGCCACTGAGCTATACCCCTGGGCCTAAAGGATCTTTTCAAATAACTAAATACTAGATTGATTTAAACAGAAACAAGAATTGAAAATTGATGTTTCTATAAAGCTCCTTTTTTTAATTTCAAAAATATTAAACATATATTAATGGTGCTTTTATTATTTCTGCCTTTTTTTGTATATTTCAGATATCCAAAGTCATGTTACTGTTGCAAGAGAAATAGTAAAGAAAATTCTCAAATTTTTGGTTACTTGTCTATAGTTATAAAATTGATGACTGTGTGAGAATTTATTTGGAACGTGGAATAGATCGTAAAACACGCCCATGCAACCGTAGGCCCAAACCTTCCACCATGTCTTTGTGTACTTTTAAAAGTTTAAATTTATATTTCTACTGACACATAGAACAAAAACCATGTGTATGTATAGGGTACCAAGTGACCATGTAATACATATATGCATTCTGTAACATGTAAATTGGGTTAAACATATTTGTCTCATCAAACATCATTTCTCTATGGTTCAAGCCATCAAACTTCTTTCTTCTGGCTTTTTAAAATGTACAGTATAGAGTCTTTATCTATGCTCATCCTATCACTGTATACAATAGCATATTAGTTCTTCTTTCTCTTAACTATAACTTAGTGCCATTGATCAACCTTTCCCATCAGTCCCTCCCTCTCACTCATTTTTATGGATTATAGAATTGTAACTCTTCTTAGGAAAAGAATTATATCATAGTATAAACAATACAAATCGAAGAAGAAAACAAAAAATAATTATCCACAGTGCCATTACCACTGCCTAGAAATAACCAATTATAAATATTTTAGTATGTATCCTAATTTTTGGTATTTTACACACACATGATATATATGTAGTCACACACATTTTGATGTTCACTGATTTATTTAACATATGTGTGGTGGTTAATCTTGATTACCAGCCTGGCTGGATTAAGAGACTCCTGGAGAGTTGACTGGATTGTGAGGTCACTAACCTCCTTAATGGGCTAATTCATTGATGAATTCACAGTAGAATAGGCTTCGGGGAGTTGGGGCCTAGTTGAAGAAAGCAGGATATGGAGACATCATCTTGGGAAAAATATTGGGTCCCTGGTCCCTTCTTTTCTAGCACTTTTCAACCTGCTCTGTCTCCTAGCTGTCATGGGTTAAACAGCTTTTTTCTCCCAAACCCTTCTACCATGTCTCTGCCTTGGAGTCAGCTGACCATGGACTGAAACCTCTCTAACTATGAGCCTATATTTACTTCTCCTTTAAGTTAGGAGTGCTGAGGGTTTTGTTCCAGCAACAGGAGAGTTAACCAACACAACACATATATGCACATGTACAGTAATATTATATTATACATATTAAGCATGCTACTTTAGCAGCCTGACTTTTACAAACAATCAATTTATATATATATATACATATATATATAAACTATTTTCCTACCTTTCTCTAACCTATATCTCTAAAGTAAACATTGTCAATAATTTGATGCCCAGTCTTTCACACTTTGTGCTGGGTGTTTTTACATATATGAAGAAATGGAAACATAGAAGTATATATAAGGTTTAGATTCAATAACTTCATTTTCATGCACTCCTTGGAGTTCAATAGAGAAAACTGAGAATTTAGGAATGTCAACATTACAGTTCGTTATTTGATAAGACTGGCATATTGAAATTGAACAAAAAGGGCCAGGATTTAGCTCAGTGGTTTTAGTACTTTCCGGTAAGTGTGAGGTCATGAGTTCAATCCCCAGTACTAAAAAAAGAAAAAAGAAAAAAAATTGAATAAAAGCTCATAAATACAATTTTATTTTTATTAGACTCTTCATTAAACTCTGCTTTGTTAGTACTTAGATTCCAAATCTATATGGTCAGCCTTTCTTAAGAAACATCTCTGGTAAATGTGGCTCCTATGTAGACAAAGAATAAGTAAGTGAAATGACTACTTTCGTAATTTTCATTAGGGTCTCCGCAGATGAATATCTATTAAATTTAATATAATCAGTCAACACTGAGTAAAATTATTTTCTCTCAAGTGCCAAAGAAATATTTGTTGTTATCTTATTTAGTGTGTGGAAAATTGGAGTCACATTCTTTTCAACCCTTTAAAAAAGGGCCCATAGGAAAATAACTTGAAGATTAACTCAATAGTCATTGAGTTTACAGGATGAAACACCTAAAAAATTATTGAAAACACTTAAATTCAGAGTTGGTTGTCAAACTCACTTTAATCTAATTAAATGGTAGTTTTCATCATTTCTTACAATTTATTTTACTCTAGATAAGAGGCAAATATATCAGTCTCCAAATAGTATTAAATATTTCTCTCATAATATATCATCAATAAAGTCCTGCTGAATTAATAAATTGCGTGTGTATTTGCAAGTGGAATTGTACTTGTCTAATTGTGGCATCAGTTGTCATGGAGACTATCAGCCAATCAGTGAATGAGCGCCCTTTCTTGGCAGTGTTTGGGTGAAGAAAGCTTTGTGCAGTTGTCAGTCTGAGATTTATGATGGTAAAACTATATTTGGCAGGCAAATCAATGTGTTGACCACTCTTTGTGTTTCTGCCCTCATTTTAAGTCAACCCCTGATATTCAACTGGAATATTAAGAGACCCTGGGTCTTTGGAGCAGTTTTGTTATTAATAGATCACTTTTATAAACTGTTCATAGGATGACTGGCTATTTGTATACATATCCAATCAAGGCAACCCTTGGTATTTCTTTGTATTTGTAATTGCAAATGTCAGATCTTGAAAGCAAGTGGGTATTAGAGGATATCTTTTTATGTCTACTATTAAAACATGTCGAGTGATCCATAAATTACCCCATAGATAAACAGTGGATTAAAATTAGGCATTCTCCTTCTGTCATCACTATAATATTAATCATTGGAGTTTGGGTCTTTAATGTTAATATATACCTTTTAGCAGTATATGTCACTACATATTAAATTACATGATAGCTGACAGATTTTTAAATCAAAACATTTTTTCCTTCTTAATGTCATAACGTGATAAGAAACAGAGCATTTTTTGCTTACATAAAATATTGTTTTATCTTTGTACTTGCTGTTTTTTATTGTTTATATTTGCCATGAACTAAAATGTTTTTGTCAGTGCCTATTTTTTCACATACAAAATTGTTGATTAACATTTAATACACTATACAAAGAGTTATACAAAGTAATGATCATAAAATTAATATTACTTTACTAACTTTTGGTAAAACAAAATTGGTTTAAAGTATATCTCCTAAAATATTTATTTTCTTTTAGCAGAATGACTTGTTGTCCAAAAACACATATGTACAAAAAAGCAAGGAGATAATCAAGAGATGGGTGGAGCAGAGAGAAGGGAAAGGGAATGAACAAAAGGAATTAAGATACGTACATGTACTAATTCCTCATGCAGAATATAAACCTTCTGTACTACAAACATACACTGATAAAAATTATGAGAAAATGCGTAACTTTTATGCCCTCACCAATCTAAAATATAAATTCTTGCAATATATTGTCTGATAAATAGTGATTCAGTTGTGCTCATCTTTGTAGACTCTCGAGATTGAGAAGAGTATGAGTAAACCGGATGCAGATAGTTGGCATAAAATATATTCAGGAATGAATGGTCAGGTAAGATTGTTTCCATGTTAATTAATGCCAGAAAGAAAATTCCTCTTCAAGTGTCCTATCCTCATTTTCCCATCTGCCATGCATAATACATTACAGATGCTAGACCTAGCAAAGAGTAAACACACAGTAGGATAATACTTCGCATCATGAACTGACCTTTTGTGACCTACTATCATTAGGCTAAGTTAAAGTAAATCCTTTAGGTTGTGTTTCTGTTATGATTTTGGTGCTTATCATGCTTACAAGTTTGTTTTTCATGACTATGAAGTCCAGAGGGTCACAACCATACCATATTCATCCTTGTGTCATTAGCATTTTGAACAAGTCTCTGCGTTCAAAAAAAAGATTTGAGTGAACATAAATTAAATTACTGTTTTAGAATGTGTTGCCCTTCCACCATGTAAAGACACAGCAAGAAGGTGCCACCTGGGATCCAGAGAACATGCTTTCACTAAACATTGAGCCCATTGATGCCTTGATCTTGGAAACTGCAACCTCTAGAACTGCAGAGAGTAAATTGGTTGTGCTTATGAAAAACATTATTTATTAATGGAAAATGAAAATGTATGATTTTATTATGTTTTTCTCCTCACTTTTTAAAATTGATAAGTATCAAAAGTAAATCCATGAAAATGAGAAAAATATCTTAAGATGTAGCTGAGAAGATAGCTTTATAATAATGGTATATTATCAACCAGGAATCTTTCAAAACAGTATTTTTAAAAATATTTAAAAACAATACTTGAATACAAGGAAAGTTTAACATAATGTAATAATGATAACTTGTATTTTTATATCCTTTTAGAGTTCCTAAGGCAATTTTTCATATATATATTTCCTCATGTCCTTATTCCAGTTTTATAGGTAAGAAATCTGAAGGACAGAAACTTGAAGAACCAGCCCAAAAACAGAAAAAAAAATACTGATGCCAAATTGAGTCATCTTTCTACTAAGAAATGAATTTTTAAAATTCCACAACTTACATATCTTTATTATTATGAATCACATGTCTGAATTAAAAAGAAATAGGCCTGAGCCAAGCATGGTTGTGACACCTGGAATTCCAGCACTCTAGGAGACTGAGGCATGATTGCAAGTTTAAGCCCAGACTGGTTAATATTCCTACTCAGAGAGACCCAATCTCAAACAAACAAACAAAACAGAAGGGCTAAGGATATAGCTCAGGGCAACCCAGGCTTCAATCCCACTACACCCTCCCCTCACAAAAAGGACATAGAACTGTCAGATTTAGTGTCATAGTCCTGTTTTACATTTTCAATTTTTCTTTAGCGTCCCAAGTCTCAAGCTCCTTTAAAAAAAAAATATTGATAATAATAGTTGTCCATCTTGGAAAAATCAATGCCACAGATTGTGGTAGACTTTGATAGTCACACATAGAGTATGATAATACCAAGCACATGTACCTGGCAAAAAATGACTCAATTGGAGTATAAAATCCATGGCGTAGAGCCACTGAGAGATTATCAGTGCCATTGGACACTAACTGCTGTGCACACACACCTCTCTGATTCGGAAACCACACACCATTACTTATTCATCCACCTGTGACTTGGGTGAAGAACCAGAAGAGTACCAATAAAATACTTCAGTCCACCATAGTTATTGTTTACATTTGTTTACTTTTCTTGACATCTCATCTCTATTTGCTTGGTTTTTATTCTGTTTAAAATTTCTGGTTTATTTTCTTTTTTCATTCATTTTGTGCCATTGTCAAACTTCACATAGACTTTCGGAAGCAGATTATTAGCCCTTCTGAAACTTAATACTTGAATGTCTAATGTGCTTGACAATTACTATTCTGGCTTCTGTTCTTAACTTTAGAAATAATCCCATCCTAGAAAAAATTATTGTCAATGTAATAATTTAACTCTCCTTCTGTAGTACCTGTAGGTGCTCTTTACAGAGAATGGATTCATGTGCTAAGTAAAGGGGATATGTCATATTAGTAGTATGAGTAGTTATCAAGAATTTTCTTCATTCTATAGAGCACTAGCCAAATCTAATGTGTACACTATACGCTTATATGTCATTAATAATTATATGAATAAAAGGAATAATAAGTTTTTACTTAGATCTCTTCGGGGCATACTCAATAACATGCATAAATGAGTAGGTATCTGATAAATCTCTTTTTTTAAATATGCATTGACTATAAAACAACATTAACACATCTGGTAAAGTGTATTAAAAATTCATATTTTACTATAAACATCTACAGAATCTCTGGTAAAAATATTGCCACGTCATTCACACATAGAAATTCAACTATTAGGGGCCGGGGATTTAGCTCAGTGGCCCAACTGCCTGCCCGGCAAGCACAAGGTTGTGAGTTCCATCTCTGGTACCAAAAAGGAAAAAAAAAAAGAAAAAAAGAAATTCAACTATTAGTATACAGAAATTGTAATGTTTTCCTATTTGAGTACAAAGTATTACATAACTCTTACAATGGGATTTTAATTTCAATAATTTTATTAATCAGTAATATGTGGAATTTATGTTTTAATCGTTTTGCATAGATTCAAAATGTGTTACCATTTCTTAGTTCATTCTGATAGTTTTTTACTTGCTTTCTTCCATTGTTTATCTCCTTTAATCTTGGAATTACTTTAAGAGAAATTTTTTAAGAAGAAGAAATGAAAAAGGGAAATATGGTTCAGTCTTCAGTGATTTGATTAAGAAAAGAGAGAGAAAGCTGTTTTTCTGGTCTGAGTAATAAATTTCAATCATTGTAGCCAAACTAGGTGCTGATTACAGAGTTAAAATATTTCTTTTATTTAAAATTTTACTAAAAATATTAACCAGATATTTTTTCCTTATAAAATGTAAGTTTACTTGTTTTGCTGGTAAAACATTCAGAAGTTGTCAATTTAGACATAATGATAAAATCATCTCACTGAACATTACTGGTGATTAAAGTATAATTTTGATTAACAAGTTGATATTTTTGTTTGATTTACATACTAGCAATAGATGAATTGCAATTTTTTTGGTCTGGATTTTAATAAGACATTGGGATTCTACCTATAATTTTCTTTCATTGATACTCTTCTTTAAAATTCAAAAGACCAGAATGTTTTGTCTTTATTTAGAGCTACTGCTATACCATCAGATTTTTCTCTTCGCAAAAGTTGAAATTTAAATCTAGCAATAGTTAGTGCATAATGTGCTCTTGATTTTGGACATTTGTTTTAAAAAACGGGACAATATCCATACCAACTATAAGAGAAGTTCATTATTGCATCTGATTTGTCTATTTGCTTTTTCAAAAATATTTACAGACTTACATGTTATTTCAGGAACTAGTGAACCATGCACAGGCTAGCATTCCAACTATTTGAAACCATCTGTTTGAAATGAGTATTACTGCAAGTTTTTTTCTCTTGTTACTATTCAGTGAAAATTATTTCTTTACTAATTTTATAAAAAAACTAAAAAGTCTTCTTTGAATATTAGCCTTAAGGAAACTAATGTGTAATTAACATGTAGAAGATTCCTTTGATGTCATTTGAAATATACAATGATGGCTAAGAAAATACATTTTCTATTGTTCAGGAAGATTATTTGATATAAAAAAAAAGGGTGGATTACATTCATAGAAAAACTTACAATTAATTTATGAATCTTTATCTTTTTTTAATTTAAAGAGAAAAACATAAACAATGATACAAATTTCAAATCAAGATAATAGGAAATTAACAATGGGTAATATATTGCATATAGCTATCTTCAAAGTAATTGCCCAGATTATAAGATACAGGTATGCAAAATTGATCAAACAATACAGACATAAATCGTTCTTTTCAATGAGCTAACAAAAATCAGTAGTCTGATTATCTTAGCATATATATATATATATATATATATATATATATATATACTCTTTTCCCTTCCTTTTCTCCTTTCCCCCATCCCAGTTGTTCTTTCCTTTTCAACAGTTTCTTCCCTTTCACAATATCTATTGTACATTTCAATCTTATTTACTCTTTTAGTTTCTTACACTAGGGAGGTAATACAACATTTATGCATGCGTGTCTGATTCATTTCACTTATGAGCATGGTCTCTGTTTACATCCATTTACCTATAAAAGCCTTAAGTTTATCCTTCTTTATGGCTGAGTAGTACTCCATTGCATAAAAATATCACATCTTTTTTTTTTTTTTGATACTCAGAATTGAACCCAGGGCCTTGTGCTTGCTAAGCAGACACTGTACCACTGAGTTACATCCCTGACCCAACCATATAATTTTTATCCATTCCTTGGTTGATGGGCATTTGGGTTGTTTCCAAGATCTAGCTATTACAAATTGTGCTGCTGTAAACATGGGTGCATGCATGTTGCTGTAATAGGATGTTTTTAATTGTTCTGGGAAAGATACCCAGAAGGGGAAGAGCTGAGTCAAATGGGATCTCCAATCCTGGTTTGTTGAGTAATCTCCACACTGATTTCCACATTGTTTGTACCAATGTACACTCTCATCAACAGTCAAGAAGTGTTCCTTTTTCCCCACATCCCCTCCAGCATTCGTTATTGGTTGATTTCTTGATGGTAGCCATTCTTTCTGGGGTGAGATGGAATCTCAGTGTTATTTTAATTTGCATTTCTTGAATGACTAATAATGTTGAACATTTTTTCATATATTTATTTGCCATTCATATTTCTTCATCTGAAAAGTATATATTCATTTCAGACGCCTATTTTTGGATTGGGTCTTAGAATTTAGGAGGTCTAATTTTTTCAGTTCTTTATATGTTCTAAATAGAAGTATTTTTTCTGAGGGACAGTTGGTTAAAATTTATACCCAATGTGGGATTAATCCTCTGGATTAATATTTCGAGACTTACATGTGGGTTGTCTTTTCATTCTGTTGGAGATATCGTTTGATGTGCAAAAACTTTTTAGTAAGATGAGATCCCAGTTGTTGATTCTTTAAAGTACTTGCCGTGCAGTTAGGTTTTTGTTCATGAACTCTCTACCTACCCCTATGTGTTCAAGATTTCTACCTACTGTCTCTTCCAGTCAATTTAGTGTATCTGTTTTAATATTTAGATTTCTCATCCATTTTTACTTTAGTGCATGGTGATAGACAAGTGTCTAGTTTTAGTCTTTGGCATATGGAAAGTCAATTTTTTCAGTGCCATTTTTTAGTGAACTTGTTTAGCCCCTTTGTCAAAGACAAGGTGACTGAATGTCTTTGTAGTTGTGTCTGCATCATCTAATCTGTGCCACTGATTAGATGATGGCCTGGTTGTTTGTTTGTTTGGCTAGTATCATGCTGATTTTATCACAGTAACTTTGTAGTGTAATTTCAAGTCAGGGGTTGCCTTCAAGGTCCCCTCTGTTTCCAAACGAATTTTGGGAATGTTTTCTCTAGATCTGTGAGGTATACTAATAGTATTTTGATTGGAATTGCATTAAATCTGCATAACAGTTTTTGTGATTGTGACCATTTTCACAATGTTGGGTCTTCCTATCCATGAGTAAGGGATATCTTTCCATTTTCTGATATCAGAGTACTGTAATTTTCAATGTATAGATCTTTAACTTCCTTTTTTAGACTGATTCCTAAGTATTTCATTTTTTTGGATGCTATTGTGAAGGGTGTTATTTCCCTAATTTCTTTCTCAGTGAGTTTGTTGTTTGTATATAGGAATGGAATTGATTTTTGAGTGATGACTTTATATCCAGCTATACTACTGAATTTCCTTATTAATTCTAGAAGTCTTTTGGTGGGGTTTTGGGGGTCTTCCATTTAGAGTATCATGTCATTTGCAAATAATGATACCTTCTTCCTTTCCTGTCCCTATGCCTTTTATTTCTCTCTCTTGTTTAATCCTCTGGCTAATGTTTCCAGCACTATATTGAATAGAAGTGATGATTTTAGAGTAAAAGCTTTCAGTTTTTGACAATTCAGTATGCTATTGACTGTTGGTTTGTCATAAATGGCTTTTATCAGATTGAGGTAAATACCATCTCTTCCAGTTTTTCGTAGGACTTTTATTATGAGTGAGTCTTGGACTTTATCAAAAGTTTTTTCTGCATCTATTGAGACAATCATGTGATATTGTCTATAGCACCATTCATATGATGTATTACATTTATTAATTTGCATATGTTGAACTATCCCTGAAGTCCCAGGATTAATCCCACTCAGTCATGGTGTATATTCTTCTTCATGATTTGTTGTATTCTGTTGGCTAGTATATTATTGAGGATTTTTGCACCTATGTTGATTAGGGAGATTGGCCTGCAGTTATCTTTTCTTTTTTTCTTTTCTTTTCTTTTTTTTTTTTTTGGTTTTGGTATCAGTGTAATACTTACCTCCTGAAATAAGTTACAGAGAATTGTTTCCCTTTCAATTTCCTTAAAGAGTTTGAGGAGTATTAGCATTAAATTTTCTCTAAATTTCTTGTAGAATTCAGTTCAGCAAATATTCAGTAACAATTTTTTTGTCTGACAGAAAAGTAATTATTTCACTTGCATAGACAGCTTTTAGCCTAGTTCTAACATAGAAGTATTTTTTAATCTACTTGACTGTTATGAAAAAATTTCAGTTATTAATTTCAAACAGACCAGCCGGGCGTGGTGGCGCACGCCTTTAATCCCAGCACTCAGGAGGCTGAGGTAGGCGGAGCGTTGCGAGTTCAAGGCCGGCTTGGGCTACAATGCGAGCTCAAGGCCTGCCTGAGCTACATAGTGCGACCCTGCCTCAAAAAACCAGGGCCGGGAGTTTGGCTTAGTGCCTTAAGCGTCTGCCCAGGCAAGCACGAGGTTGTGAGTTCAATCCCCGGTGCCGCAAAAAAAAAAAAAAAAAAAAAAAAAAAAAAAAAAAAAAAATTTCAAACAGAACACAAATTGACTCATCCCTCAGAATTGTGGTTTTAATTGATCTGAGATTGGGCCCAAGAAGCTGCCTAAAAACTGCCTGCGTGGTACTAATGGTGTTGGTCTGCGGATGTACTTGGAGAATGACCAAGATAACTCACATACGTTAAAGAATTGAGAAAGATGGGTGATCTACCTTGAGTATTCATTTTAGGAATTTAGGAAAAGAATGACTCCTTAAAAGAAAGTTGAGCAAAGATAAAACTAAGAACAAACATTAATTAAACAGACAAAATAAGAGAAGTAGAAAGCCCTGAAATACGCATTTAAACAAGAAAGGTCAATAAATCTTTAACAAATATGTCATAGTTAACCTCTAGGTCAACTTGATTAAGAAATGCCCAACAGATTGACTCAGTGTAGTTTTGGATGTAGATAATGGTTTTACTGAATATGGAAATTCACCCTGGTTTGAGTGGCACTAACTAATAGTCTTGTAGCCTTAAGTGAATATAAATGGGAAAGAAGAAGGGAGTCTCACTTCTGTTTCTTCAGAGAAGTTTCTGTCTTCTCTATTACCTTGAATGTCCATTTCATGGTTTCCAGCACACTCTGCATCCTTGTGGTGCAGACCCTTCAGCTTCCTGATAGGTGTTCACCAGGGACTCTACAGTGAGCCCCAGCCCCTCCACTTTTGACTGGTGCTGTATCCCACACAGCTTTCCAAATTCCTGGGGTGAAGGACTGCAGAGGATAAAGAAATAAAGATAGAAGTCAGAATGCAGAAAACTGAGGTCAGGTGGAGCCCTCTCTTTGGATGGGAGGAAAAGAGCAGCTCAACAACTGCAGTAGGTTTATCTATACACTTGGGAGGCCATTGTTAGCTTCTGCTTAGCAGCTTGATTCCTTAGCTCACCTTGGGGCACCTTGTGCTCCTGGAACTGGAACAGTTTGTTCAGTGGCTTACCTCGGGCACTCTGCACAGCCACTCCCCACAGACTGGACTGGATCAGTCTGTGCTCAAACAACTCTTTTGCATTTTTCCACTCCTGGCTCTGGAGGCAGCCATTATAACCTACCTTGTAAACTCATATATGTATTTGCTTCTCCAGTGAGCACTGATACAACATGTAAGCAAGAAAAAGAGACAAATCACAAATAATATCAGAGCTGAAAAAGTAACACTACTAAGTATCCCAAAAGATAATAACTGAGTATTTTGAACAGCTTTGTGCTAATAAATATGAATCCTTACCTGAAATTTTAGATTCTCAGACACAGTTACATTGTTATTCCAGAAGAAAAAATTGAAAATTCACTATCTGCTTTAAAGATTGTGTATGAAAATTAAAACATCCAACAAAGAAAACTCCAGGTCAAAATGAAATTACCAAATTTAAAGAAATACACTTCTAAGTCTACACTCTCAAAGAATCAATGTTTTTATTTTGTCTTTTTTCTTAAAACAGTATTTTGCAGTTTACAACTTGAGTCTAACTGTTATTTTCTCTCAGATGTGAATACGTTTTACCCTCTCACTTTCTTCATTGCTGCAGACACCTCTGCTGTCAGTCTAATTTGTAATCTCTTCATCCATTCTTTTCTGGAGCTCCTCTTAAGATCTTTTCTTTTAACTTGGGTCTTCTGTTCACTACAGTTCTAGGATTGTTACCTATGCATCTAATACATGATTTTTTTTTATATATGTGTGAGATCATGTCTTTCAGAAGCTGCAGAAAAAGCCCAGGCATTTTTTTTTCAGAATTATCACTAATGTGTTTCTCTGGGACTTCAGCTAGTCAAATTCTGGCCCTTCTTATTTCCCTCTGCATGTATCTTAAATTCTCATACTGCACATGTCTGTATCACTAACTATATTTGAGTAGTTTGTTTAAATTTATCTTTTCATTCCTAGTTCTCACTACAACAGGGTTTAACTGATTTCATAATTGACCCACTGAGTTTAGTTTTCAAGTTGTATTTTATAATTTCAAAAATTTAATTTGTTTAGTCATTCTTGACAGGTTTTTTGGCTTATTTCTTATTTATTTAAGCTTAGATTTCTATTTTACATTTTATTTCTGAATCTCATTATCTAAACTCTTTCATGCAGAATTAGATTTTAATTGTGCTGATTCTCACCCTTAGTGTATTTTATTTTATTTTATTTTGGTGATTACCTTTTTACAATGAACTCATATCTTGTTGATCTTGACCTATAGGACTACCAGTGACATACATTTGGTATTATTCTCCTGGAAAAGATTTGCAGTTTTATCACAGGACCACATTAACATTTTCAAGTTCACAACTTAGTTCAGGAATCAGAGCCCTAATCCTCCTTACTGTGAAGTAGCCCACAGTTTAGCCTCTTGGGACCAGTACTGATACTGACATTTACTTCCAAAACATCTCTGGACCTTGTGGCATCAAATGATTTATTAAGAGTTTATTTCACTACCATTCCCAAAAGCTTAGCAATGAATCAAAGCTTACATTATCTAAGATCTCAGTCATATATAGCATGAAGAGGCTTTCGGGTATCTAGTCCTGCATACCACCACAACTGAAATCTAGTCCTGCATACCACCACAACTGAAGTCCTGTGGTTTACTGTAAAAAAAAATCTGAAAAATAGAAAATGAAACATATATATATGTATATATATATATGTATATATATATATATATATATATATATATACATATATATATGTCTTTTTTCTACCATTTGCATGAAGAATAACAGATACACAATCTGAATGTCAAGATCACTACCTTCTTCACCCCTTTACCCGATCCATGGCCAACAACATCAGCCAAGCTCTGAGACTAGTAGCTTCAAGATATGTCACCAAATTCATGTCATCAAACAATTATAGACAAGTACAGTACTAGTCAGTTGGAGTAAATTAGTACATAAGTTGATGGTCATTTGTTTCTTTTTTAAAGTTGTTAAACGATGTTTATTTTTCAGTCTATAATAAAATCAGCAAAAGAAACTTATGAAACTCAAAAGGACTACATTATTTTTAACTAATGAAACATTCATAAATATGAAGAGCATATTTAGGAAGTACTAAAATAGTTATTGTCAACATAAATATGGCACAGGAATAAAAAGTTACAGACATCAGAGTAGATTAAACGGATACATATTTAAAATGAGACGCAGTATGCTCGTAATAATCTACAAACTTAGTAAGGATACAACTTCATTAAATATCTAGAATAGATCAGATTTATACTGGCAATTAGAGGTGCAGAGGGAGATACACCCCTGCCTTCAAACATTTATAGTTTACTTACAAAAAATCTAGGTCCAGAAGTCAACAAACTGCAGGATAGCACCACTCCTGCTCCAGATATGCAGACAAAGCCACGCCTGCTTGTTTCATATTGTTTATGGATGATATTGTGCTAAAGTACAACAAAATTGATGTATTGCAACATAGAAGTTATGGTCAAAAATATTTACTCTCTGGCCTTTGTAAAAATGTTTGCTGGCTCCTGTTAGTTATTCAGAGGGCAATTACACAATGAACCACAGTACCCAAGAGCCCAGATTGTCCTCCCTTCATCTGCTGAAAACTTATTTTACTACTTCCTTTAGCTTCCCCAGAATCTAACTCACTCTGTCCCCCTCACCCCGAGGTAGCTCCACTTTAAGACTTCATGCTGTATACTTCCAAGACCTACTTAAAGCAATTAACCTCCAAGAATATGCTAAACTATGGTTAATCCAAAAGTCAAATCATGTATTTTTTTACCTCATTATTTGTATCTCCTCGTTATTTGCTTCTATTAACAGAAACTATGTTTTTAAAAAAAGGGACATAGAAATACCGTATTGTTAGTTCCAAAATTGGGCTCTACATTGCGAAAAGGAGTGTGAGAGATGATATTATTGAATCTAGACCTTCAGATTCAGGAGAAGTTCTGTTAAGCATGTGAAATAGGACAATTACTAGTGTCAAGTAGAATGGTAAATAGAGAGGATAAAGGTAGGAAGGTACACAGGACAATCGGGGAAAAACAATGCAAAATGTGGTGAGCCTAGAGTAAGTGCAAGAGAATTTAAAAGACCAGTTCAGGACAAGGATGTGGAGTATCATGGATTACAAAATGATTGGATTCCATTTTGTGGGCATTTGTGGTGAGAAGTGTTAACTTGGAAGATCTGAATACATGCAAGGCCACTAACTTTAGCAAATTTAATAATAGTATATAGGTTTTGTAGTGAATGTTTTCTTAATAATAATGACTGAGCACAAAATATATGTATGTATACCTCTATCTATCTATATCTATCCAAGTACCCTGATTTATTCTTTAGAACAACTCATCCTGATTGCCATCTTATAGACAAAGAAGCTGAGGTTCGTCCCAAGCATTCATTATGTTGCCCAAAGTCATACACTAGAAGGAGACTCCTGGGTGTATTCTTGGCCCGTCCAAGTCTAAACTGCTGCTCTTGACCACTATCATGTTAAAGTCAATTGTTGCAGTTACACTTGTTGATTATGATCATTTCCATCTGACAGCAAATTCAAGGGAGCCAGAAACAACATCCCTAGGAGGAAAAAAATAAAAGGAGAATAAATGAAAGAAAAATGTTTGGCAACGGAAACTTACAAATATGACTCAAATACCCTTATCTCCAATAAAAAAGAAATGAACTATGAAATTATTGAGGGAGGCAGTATATGAAAATGAAGGCATTGATACTTCATTCAAACCTCTTAATATGTAAAGTTAAATATTCACTCCATTTTGAGTGAATGATTCTGTCAAAAGAATTAATTTTCTGAGCAATGAGGATATTCATTTAGTATGATTCCACCATCTGCAATTTATGAACCAAATTACACTCTTTCAGAAAAAGGGAAGTTCATACAATGCATTTAAACTACATCAAGACCAAATCAAAAATGTTTCCTTAAAATGGAAGAAATCATCAAGTAAAAGTTAATCGCCTGCACCTTTAGAAGACAGTGACCATTACAGAATAATATGTAACAAATGCTTTACCCAGGCAGTTTTAAAAACTCTAACACTTTATTCATGATATATGAAGTCAGGGATCAATTCTCAACTGAAAAGGAGAATTCTTGCATCAACAGAACAGTCACTAGTCTTGATGTCCCAGAAAAGATCTTTTACATATACCTTAATTTTCTCAAGCATTTACAGGTATCCTAAAAGGTCGGGCCCACCAGAGCCTGTCAGGTAACCTGTGAGGGTGAAACACTTTACAAGCACATGATGGCAAGTGGAAAAACCGGATCTATTCATGGGAAACATAGATACTTCAGTCCCAGATCATTATTGCCCTGAAGGAATAGGAGCTTACAGTTATTGGCTGCTCTATTTTTAAAGAGAAGTTACAACCCCAGATACTTGGGTAACTTCTGTGCATATTTTAAAAATTACAACCAAATTAAAAAGTTTAGTATGTTTACCAGATGAAAGCCACTAAAATAAATTTTCAGCTCAGGTAGGCCAGCAGGCTGCAGTGTATCCACTTTGAGCCGGTATATCTACTATCTGTGAAAGAGTGAACCAAACTGTGAATAAACACAAAAGGGAAAACCATTGGGAGAAAGCCATAGAACTCATATGGAACAGAGATGACTACCTACTAAATACATCTTTTACTTTTTCCTTCTTTACTCATTTATTTATTTATTCTTCCATTTAACAAATCCATTTTCTAATTGTGTTCTTGATGTCAAGTTCAATAGAAGAAAAGGTGGAAGAAAAGAGCAATCAAATAATTATAGTTACTTAATATGTTAGTTAAGGTTCACACCACAGTACTATGACAGCACAAGGCAGAAACCATTAACTCTCCGTAGGGAAGTCAGACAGTCTCACTGCATTTAGCAGATAACTATTGATTTTGTTTCCTCAACATCCTTTCCCCCTTTTTTTCTGGGGTTATTGGCCTAATTTTTATTTGAGATACCTTAATGTTGTGACTTCTTTAGTTATCTTGTCTGGAACACATGGCAAATAGAACTAAAGAGACTTACACTGGTTTGTTTTGTTTTGTGTTTTGCTTCAGCTTATTTATGTCATGTTCACCTACAGCTCACTGCTTTGAATTAGTCATGTGGTCTCATCTAATTTCACGGAGTCTCAGAGATGTGGAAGAACATATAGAGGCACCAACTCTGCTGTTACATGCAATCTTGGTGGGGCTGCATCAAGATACCCAACCAGTGAATGGTTTAAATATGAGTGTGTTACTAAAATTAGAGAAATTGAATAACCAATATACTGTAAATATCTACTAAAAGCTGGAGTTATGTCATGATTAACAATAGAAAATAAATCAGCAATGATAGCATACAGTAGCCTAAATAGCTAAAAATTAATAAAGCTTAACAGTAATAACAATAAAAAAGAAGAAAAAAGGAAAATGAAGAAGTGAAATTTGAAAAGGAAAGAAAAAGATGAGAAAGAAGAGAGAAAAGTGATATTAAAAATCCAATTATAGTATAAAGGAAAGTAAATAGAATTAGGTAAAATTAACATAAAAATAAATAAAAAGAAGCATACAACAGAGAAAAAGAAATGAAAAAAAATAGCACCCTTCTCTCAAAGGAAAAAAATACTTCCTCTGTGTTGAGGTGTTTGACTGAATAGTTTCTTTCCTACGTTTGTGGTGTTAGAATCTATAAGATATAGTAGAATGATAGTGAGTTAGAGCTAGAGCCTACTGTATCATTACATCCACTTCTTGCAATGTAAACACAAAGTTCTTTCTACCTTTTCTGCAGGGCCGGGTCAGTCAGTGATGTGTTGTCTGCCTCAGGGTTATATTCACTTAAGCTATTTTTAGTGTTTGCATCCTTCTTTGTGCCTTGGGCCACTGCAATCCCTGAGTAGCTTTGTGATAGGTTAACTCATGGGTTACCCCATTTGCTCCAGAGGCCCCTCTATCCATACACCCTGGAGTATGGCAAATATCCAAGCCCAGTTGTATCCCTGATCACATTGGCAGATGTGAATAGTAAGCAGACCACTGAGTTCTCTTCTGTAATTAGACAGCAAACATAGCAAAACAATCCCCAGGGCTCAAACCCAGCACTTTCATACCATCTCAGAATGAATTTGACTAATCTGGCTTCTCCCAAGTTGAACTCACTGCTATTTAAGTTTCTCAGTGGATCTGTGATTTATTTATTTATGGCCATCACTCACCCAATCACACTGTGGCAAAGTGACTTCAGAAACCCTAAAACGTGGTTGTTCTGTGACTTCTGATTCCCAGACAATCTCACTTACAAACAATAGAGTCCTTTTCAATATGACTACTGGTCATATCACTCCCAAATATGGCAGACATTGTAGTGGATTTCTTCTCAGTAATAGCCTGTCATGTGGATGAAGTTGCTTTCAGAGTAAAACCCCATACTGTATTTTCAGTTTACAATTGCCATGAGATTTTCTTGGGACTGATGCTACCAATCCATTGGGCTGATGCTACCAGCCCTTTCCAGTCTTATCTTGTGTTTGGATAAGCCAGTCACCCTTCCTGGGAGTCAGGGTTAGTTTTTCAAAGTGCTTCAATCATTTTTCTGTGTTGTCTCCAGTTTTTCTACTTTCTGTGTGATTTTGTGATTTTTATCTGCTCTTTTTTTTAATTCCAAGAGCTCATCTCTTTCTCTTTGTTAAGCTGTTTTTTCAAAGTGTCTCAATTTCAGGTCCTAGAGAAACTGTGATTTATAGCCAACTTCTACTCTATCATCTTCCAGTTATGTTGCAGGCTTTTAATTTTGACTTCACCATGTTTTTGTACATTTCTACCTTCTTTTTAGCATTAACATTATAGATACAAAATTTACCTACTGCAAAATACACCCATTTGAAATACACAAGTCAAGGCCAGGGATTTAGCTCAGAAGCATAAAGGCCTGCCTGGCAAGCACAAGGTCATTAGTTCAATCCTGGTACAAAAAAAAATTAAATTAAAATAAAATAAAAAATAAAAAAATAAGAGAAAGGAAAAAAAGAAATATAGAAGTCAGTGTTTTGTTAATATGTTCATAGTCATGAAATTATCACGACTAATTTTAAAAGAGCGTTTTAAAAGAAACCCCATACTTATTAGCAGTTTCCTCTTGGTTCTGTATCCCCTGACAATGACTAATCTGTGTTCTGTCTCTAATAATATTTTATTTCATGACTTGTGTTTTTTGGTGTTGAGGAAGAGAAAGGAATGCATAACCCAAGTTCACAGAAATTTCCTCTTTGCTTTTCTTCTAGAAGTTTTATAATTTCAGATCATATATTTAGGTCTATAATCCATTTTTGTGCTCAGTTTTGTCTATGGCATGATGAAAGGGCACAAATTATGCTTTTACGTATATGTTTCCAGTTATCCGTACTATATTTGTTTTTCAAAGACTTCTGTGTAAATCAAGACATGTTCTAAAAAATTTGGAAGTAAGATGAATACAGAGGCTATCACAATAGTACAGATGTGGGTAGATGAGGACTAAAGTAAGTTGTTCACTTGAAGGTAAAGATTTCATCAGTTGTGTAGAGGCAGAACTCCCATTTTGTGAGTATTTGTAATTTGTGGGCATTGTCTGGCATTTATTTCCTATCTAAAAAAGCATTCCAATTTGATTTTGGAAAATTATTCCCTATTGTTTATTCCTTGAGGGATGATAAATCTAAATTTCTCCTTTCTTTAATAAAAGCCAAACATGGGTTTGTGTGTTTCCTCTCACAAACTGTTCACATCAGAGGGGAAGTTATAATTCTTACAAAAATTATCAGAATGTCTCCTATGACTTAAATTTTTCTTTAGAGAACTATATATATAGAACATGTTATTGAATTTGTTTCTGGTCAGAGACAAAGTCTTAATTAGACTATACCTTATGTAGCATTCTGCAATGATTGCTAAATTGTATCAGTTTGAGAAATTTAGAAGTTGTCTTGGTTAATTTTCTCTCATTACTAGGACAAAATACCAGACACCCAAAATTAAGGAAGGAAAAGTTTATTTAGCCTACAGTTTGGGGGGGTTTCAGCCCATAATCAGCTGGCTCCAAGGCAGGTGGCATGCTACCAGGGCAACACTTTGAGGTGACAGAAGATAGTAAAGCAACAAGAGCGAAAAAGGGAAAAACGAGCATTTTTCCTCCCTTATATTCCACACATGCTATCACCCTTCTCCAGGACAGGTACAGCACTCACAAAATCTTGCCCTCCTCTTGCACTGGATGAAGATATTTACAAAGTGAGGGCCCTGACTCCCTGCTGAGTTGCTTTGTTAAACTTCTAAACTTTTCATGTTGACACAATGTATCAACCATAACAATCCACCCCTTGTCCACTTGGCAACCAAACACATTTCTTTCTTTATCTTTTTTTGTAGGTACTGGGGATTGAACTCACAACATTGTGCCTGCCAAGCAGGCATTTAAGCCACTGAGCCAAACTCCTAGCCTTATTTTTTTCAAGGAAGGGTCACACTATGTAGTTCAGGCCAGCTTTGCTCATGTTGTAGCCCAAACCAGCCTCAAACTCACAACACTCCACCTACCTCAGCCTCCTGAGTGCTGGGATTAAAGGCATGTGCCACCATGCCCAGCTCCAAACACATTTCTTTAAATAGGTTTCCAGATACAAAGGAATGCTTATTCTTAACATTACACAGCTTGAGCATTCTAACACAGGTTTAGTAATCCATAAGAACCAGCACTAAAATCAGTCAACATTATATTACATTAGAATCATAACATTGTTCCCCTGGATCTCCAAAGACTTGTACACATCCCTTTCAGCAAAAGGCATTTAGTCCATTGGCAAGAGTTGCCAAAGTCCCAACAGTTTCAGCATTGCTGAAAAGCTCAAGTCTCAAGTCTCCTCTGAGATGTACAGCAAACTCTTAGCTGCAACCCCCTGTACAAATGAAAACAAAGTTAAACACTTTCAACATTGGATGGCACAAGGTAAACATTTTCATTCTGAAAATTACCAACAGGAGGATACAAAGGACTGGGACAAAAGCAAGTCCACAATCCAGCAGGGCAAACATTAAATCCTATAGTTGCTCACCCAGTGTCTGAAGCAATCTGAGGCAAATGGTGAGCTCCAAAGGGCTTGTGTCACTCTACCCCTATGGCACTTCTGGTGGTTGTAGCTCTCACAGCTTTTCTTTTAGGCCTGCTTTGCTCTCTCCTTGCAGACTTACATACATTATCCACGTTCCTGGCTTTTTCAAACTTCTGGGGTCTCCATGCACCTTTGGCTTCATACTCACATCTTCACATGTTCCTCTCTCTGGGGCACATTACCTGGCCTCCCAGACCTTTTGAAATCAGGGTGGAAGCCTTTTTAACGTCCGAACCCTTACATTCTTTATGCACCTAAAACCAGCACCATGTGGATGATGCCAAAGTCTGCAGCTAGTACAAGCAGTAGCCACGATTTCATCTCTCTTGGCTGTAGAGTGCCTAGATCACTGGGCACTCTGAATCCAATTCTGAGGAGCAAATTCTCTATGTTGCCACCATTCTGGAATATGGTGCTCTGCGACTTTCACCTCAAAGCAAAGTCTTTCACTTTTGAAGTTATGAGGCTGCAAATGTTCAAAATTTGCTGCTATTTTTGATGCCTTCAGGCCATCTTTTATATTCCCCCGTTTCTTAGCAATCAAGATTTTCTCAACTCTATCTTTGCAGATCAAAGCTTTATTGGAATTTCCTTTCTAGAGAAACTCAAAGTGTTTTAAATCATCTTGTGCTCATTGCTCTTGATTTGCAGCATAGATCTGACTAAAAGCCCCAACAATAGCCATGCCATAGCCCCAACATTTGACTGCCTTCAAATTTCTTTTGTCAGATTAATTAGTCCATCACCCTTAATTTTAGTCTCAGGCAAAGTCTCAGAACATGAGCAAAATGCAGACAAACTCTCTGTCAGGCCATAACACACATCATCTTGACTTCAGCAGCTGATGAACTTCTTCTTCCCAGCAGAAACATCCTGAGTTTGATCTTTACCAGCAGGATTTCTATCAGCCTTCTGGTCTTCTGAGCTCTGACCAGAATCTCCCCTACAGAACTGCCTAAACTGTTCCAGGGAGACTCTTTCAGGCAACATCTCCAAACCTTTCCAAGCTCTTCCCATAAGCCATTCCCAAATGCTCTTGAACCACATGGTCAGGCATAGTCATAGCATAGACTCCACTCCTAGTACCAACTTTCATATTAGTTACTTTTCTTTCATTACTGTGACAAAATACCAGAAACTCAAAATTAAGGAAAGAAAGGTTTATTTAGCTCACAGTTTGGGGAAGTTTCAGTCCATAATCACCTTGACTGCCATGGTACTGGGGCAATATTTCAAGGTGGCAGAAGATAGCAAAGCAAAAAGAGCAAAAAGCAGGGAAGAGCAAGCCTCTTTTCCTGCCTTATATTGTACACAGCTCACTCCCCCACTCCAGGGTAGGAGCAGCACTCACTAAATCTCCTTGCCCTCCTCTTTCACAGGATGAGGATGTTTACCAAGTAAGGATCCTGGCTTCCTGCTGAGTCACTTAGTTAAACATCATCTTCCTGTCCATCTCTCTTTTACTTTTCTTTTTTTTTTTATTTTAAAGAGGATAAAACCAAGGAAAATAAAACAGAATAAAGTCAATCAAAAATAAACCAACCCAAGTGATACAGAACTTGAAAACCTTACAAAACCAACAACAGTTAGCATGCCTTTGTTGTCTTAAAAATAGCTGCAGATACTTTCAAACATAGTAAAAATTGAACAGAACAGAATAGAATAGAAACAATAAAGCCAAAACAATGAATGCAATAAAGGACTTCAAAACAAACCACTAGTAAATTCAAAATGGCTACCATAATATGTCTTGTTATCTTTCAAATAGTTGCTCATGTCATCAGATTTAACATAGTCAAACAAAACAAAAGAGAATGAAACTCAACCGAACAAAATAATGAAAATGATATGGTTTTCCTGCTGGAATTACTTCCTGGTGAGGCCTGGATTTCTCCCCCTCTACAGTCCACAAATGGTGCAGACTCAGTAAGAGAGGTTTGGGTGTGGTTGTCCCCATGCGGCAGCAACAGACGCATGATGCTGGTTTCCAGGCTGGGATCACCTCCTGGTGAGGCCCCTAGTTCTCTCCCCCGACAGTTCACTAATGGCACAGACTCACAGAGAGAGGCTTGGGTTTGGCTGTTCCCACTCCGGTAGCAGCTGTTGCATGGTGCTGGTTTCCTGGCAGAGATCACCTTCTGGTGAGGCCCCTGGTTCTCGCCCCCTGCAGTCCGAGGATGGCACAGACCCGCCTCTCTTTTTCTTAATGCTGTTAATTTCAGACCCTCTTTCCAATCCATCACCTATCTCTATCAAATTCACAGTGTATTGTTGCAAACTAATCCCTTTAAAATACAACTCTGCCATATGTTCACTGTACACATAAAAATCCACACACAGAGATTTAATAAAGCTATCTCCTATTTCCTACTGAATTGGGTTATTTAAGATCTACCACCCTGTAGACCCCAAACTATCAATCTTGCTTTGTTAAATATCCCCTCCAACTAAAATTAAGTCATTATTTCCTAAGTTTTCTTTTTATGTTCTTACCTCCATATGCCTGACCTTTTGTTTGTTCCACCCAAAATGCCTCTCTTATACTTCTGCCTTCTTACTTGTATCCAAGTTTCAACATCAGGGTCTATTATGGGATGGCATGGTCCCATTTATCTTAGAGATAAGTACAAAAGAAAGTTCTCAAATTTGCCTTCAGTTGTGGTCATAGATGACTGACAAACAGAGTGACAGGTAATGGTATTTCTTGGTATCAAAAGTATTACTTACTTTTATATGAATTTTTAAAATATTCCTCTATTTTATGCAACTGCATTTGTCATTTCCTTATTAATATATAGGTTGTCGCAAAAGAAGAGACTCAGGTGTTTCTAGAATTCTAAGTAATTGTTCAAACTTACTACTAATAATAATTGTAATATTTATAAAAATTTAATAGTTTTCTTTTATACAGTGCCTGTTATATACTGTTCTGAGTACTTCGTGTTTTATTTACTCCGTTTGCAACAGATCCTAAAGTAGATGCTGTTATTATCTCCATATTATAGAAAAGAAAACTGAGGTGTATTGAGTGCAGGTAATAGGTAAGGTATAAACCTGAATGTCAGTATTTTCATAAACTGTTAAAACTTCTGATGGATCACAAGTTCCCCTTTGCCCCACCTCCACACATCGGTTTGTTTTTTTCTTTTTCTTTTCTTTTTATTCTTTTTTTGTTTGAAACAAGTTTTCTCTGTCTTACTTTGTAGTCAAGACTGGCCTTGAACTTGCTATGTAACCCAGTCTGACCTTAAACCCAGGATCCTCCTGCCTCAGCCTGCTGATTACTGGGGTTATAAGCATTTGCCATCTCACTCAGTTCCTCCCTTTCTTGGACCCTCACAGCTTTTACTCATGCTTTATGAGATTCTCTTTAGTTTTATATCATAGTTTAGTTGAAATATAATTAATTTCCAAAGTAGATTGATAGCTTCTTAACACTAAGAATTGAGGCAAAATGGGTTCTTTGTCTCCCCTGTTCCAAAACTGAACCTAGCATGCAGTAGGATTTCCGCTTGTCCACTGCTTTAGATCAGGGCATTCCAGTTCCCTGACAAGAACCAGTTTTTAAACAAATTCAGCATTTATGTAAGAAAGAAAAATGCAGGTCGATGATAGTGTAATTACCACTATAGTAAATCAATAAGTCCTGAAAGCATTAGCTCCATAAAGAATATGAGTCCAGTAATGATAAGTAATGGAGAAAAATCTTATGTTTGTTCTTACAGACATTTTCTCTTGTTCTTCATTCTTCCTGTCCAGCAACATTTAATTAGCATGTGAGGTAGCCTTTTGTTCCTGCTCCTTTAACTGAACTTTTAAGCACTTGCTGAATGATGAAAATAATATGTAAAAATGTCCTTGCCACGCCTGTTGTTGGTTTTAAAGGTGAGAGAAATAAACCAAAAAATATGTGAATCAAATAACTATCTCAATGAAATCAGTTATATGCTCTTGTGCCAAATACACACCACGTTACTCTTTATTCATCTCTCACTTTTATAGTATTACTCTTTTATGTCTTCTTAGAAATCATATTCTATGTTATTTTTCCCCTCTCATTACCTTGGCTGCTTCTCCTAACATTTCTTTCTTACTGTCTGCCTAAAAATGACTTGAAATATTCTGTGAAAATCTAAAGAATTCACTGAAGAAAATTTTAAAACAGAGATTACAATTTGCAAAAAAGATGCATTTTGCCATTATAAAGTGGGGTACTGAGATGTAATTTATATGCCATGTCTTAATTAGAGCCCTGCTGTAGATTGTGTAAAAACACAGAATCATCATATTTTATGAATCACAATAATTCTCATTTTGACATAAGTAACTTTTTCCTTCTCTTCTTGTTATCAGACCATTGTTTTTGCAACCACAAATTAACATTTGTGTGTTTGCATATTCTGGCTTTGTTTTGTATGTATGTATATATGTATCTTATATACATGGTTTATGGTAGCTAAAATTTTGTTTGTATTACTGTTTAATACATTGTGAATTGTTAGTACAGCTCCATTGTATATGTGCATCTTGCAGGTTAATAAAGTGTCCTCCTTGTATAACTGCTGGGCACACTGACCACAAATAAGCAAACTCCTTAATTGATAGGGAGAAAAGATTTCTGGTTCCCATTAGAGCTTGAGTATAATTTGACCAGACCTCTTCTGCATTTTGTCACAATTTTTCATGAGGTACAAATGAGAGATTTGGCCTCAATGTTATATATATAATTCCATTCCTTTCCAGGGGCTGGAAAGATTTAAAGATTCAGTTAGATGTTCTCAAGCTTCAATGGGTAGGAAAGAGACTTATAAATAATTATCCAGAAACTCTGTGTACCACCACATAATTTTCACAGCAATTTCACATGCATCATCTTCTATTTCATTTCAAAGAAAGCATCTAGCACGCTCTTCCTCCTCATAAAAGTGTGGGGAGAGGAACCTCTTGGGAAGAAACCCAAATTAGAATAAAAGGGAGTTGGACCATGTTATTAAAATTGTGCCTACATCAAAAGGAAATTGAAGACAAGTATACTATTTGTCTTAGTTACTTTCTCATCCCTGAGGCAAAATACAAGACAACCACAACTCTGAGCAGGAGAGTTTTATTTTGGTTCACAGTTTGAAGAGGTTTCATTCCATAGTTGGCTGGCTCTAAGGTAGGGCAGCATGGCAGAGGGGCATGGCAAAGGAGGAACAGTTCGTGGCCTGGCAAAATAATCAGAAAGAGAGATCAAGTAAAAGAGGCAGGGAAATATCTTTCCAGACCATGCCCCTCGTGACCTGCCTTCTCTGACTAGGCTTCACCTCTCAACATCACATTTAGCTATAAACTCATCAGTGGATTAGTTTATTGATGCGTATCACACCTATATGAGTGATTACTTCACAAAGGCTCCATTTATGAGTGCATGAGGCTTTGGGGGGCATCTAGATATAAACCATAATACTACTCAATGTTTACTATTTTTAATCCAGAAGGTAGCTGGAGGCCATCAGGTAAGATTCACTTCCAGCCAGATAAAGAAAACAAAAGATTAAAGTAAGTATGACATAAACAAGCTAGAGTCTTATTATACTTGATAGTCTTAGACTAGAAAGCAGTTTTCCCCAATCATCTAGGGCCCTTAGTCCACTGTCCCTATGATGGCCTTTGTCTGTATTTGCAAATCATGGCTCTTGATCTCCAGCCCTCATACCAGAACTCTGATCAGTAGAATGGAAAAAGAGAAGATTAAGTGTGTCATCTTCTCATTGCTGTGACCAAATAACCAAGAAAAAGTAACTGAGGGGGAAGATTTTGACTCATGGTTCCAGAGGTTTCAGTCCATGGTCAGCTGTTGCGCTGCTTTGGACCTGAGGTGAGGGACAATATTATGGGAGAAGAGCATGGTGTGGAGAAAAGTTGCTTACCTCATGGCTCTTGGGAAGCAAAGAGGGAAGAGCCAGAAAAGAAGGGACCAGAAAAAGAATGTAACATTTAAAGACATAACTTTAGCAATCTACTTCCTCCAACTGGACCCTGGCTCCTAAAAGCCCTCACCAATTGATTAATCCATTGATGAATTGATCACCCTCATGATCCAGTCACCTCTCTAGTCTTCACCTCTAAACTTTGCTACATTAGGGCAGAGGAATCAAGCCCTCAGTGTATGAACTTTCAGAACACTGCATGTTTAAAACATAACAGCAAACAAGCCTCTCCTATCTAAGAATTCTACTAGACTATCTTATCCAAAATTTTCTTGTATCTCACCGATCAAATTTTAATACGTGGCCCCACAGACTACCAGAAAGGAATGGAAATGTGGTATTTAAAATGGGTAGATATTAGTCTACCAAGTAAAAGGCCTGAGTAGATGTGAAGTAGGCAGTCCCTGGTTCAGTGAGGGAGGAAAGAAGAAAGTTGAGAAGGGAGGGAGGGAAGGAAGAATGATAGCTACCAGGTCAAATTCTTTATTCCCTCAAAAGTTAATTCTGACCAACCCTGAAAGTTTCCATAAATAAATTTTAGACATTCAATTCATTGAGAATTCAATGTGTAATGCAACTGAACACTGATAACTATATCCTGGGAGTAAAAGTGAAAGTAGCAGTAATAATACTACTAGTAGTGAGAGGAGTACTTTTTGGTATTCAATACATATTCCTAAAATCATTTAAAGGATAATGCACCTAAGCACCTCTCTAAATAAATATAATTTATTACCATGCTTTTCTGAGTATTTATAATTTATTGTACTTCAGATAAACTGCTAGACATTTATGCTGCAACTGACTAGATTGTAGCAAGTTTCTGAAGGTGAAAGTAGTTGGTGTGGGTAGTAGTTAAGAACTCTGAGGTTTGAGATAGAACCTCAAAGGTGAGTTTAATGCAGGCTTTATCATGGAAAAGCAATACATGATACAAACTTTCAGTGATTCATTCTCTCAGGCTTGGTGTCCTAAAGTGTAACACAGAGATTAAACATGAATTCACCTACATGCATACATACATGTCAAACTCTAAGGCCAAAGAGAGACAGACAGACAGACAGACAGAGAGACAGAGAAAGAGATGATTAAATAAGGGCATATAAAAACTTCATAGGATTTAATGTGTTCATAAAAATTCTTTAAGATCTTCTCAAAAAAGTACCAAAGATTGTGTTTTAAGGGTTACATATCCCTGAATAATTTGTTAGTAATTGTAAGTTATTGTAATTAAGCAAAATATGCTTCATCACATAAGAGTATTGAGCAAAAAAGAGTATTTGTTCCCTATAGTTGGTAATAATGAATGGTTTTTAAAGCACCAGAAAATTAGATATTGTTTAAACTAAGAATGGTTCCAAAATATCAATAGCTTATTTTTAATTTATGGCTATGGTATAATTAAATAATCCTATCAAATTTTATTATTTGGAAATCTAATTTTCTAAATTGCCAGCTTCAGAACCAAGAAGCAGAAAGTCTAGTGTTTAGCCTTAAACAGTACCTTATTGCTAAGCATTTCCCAAAATACAAGGGTAAGTACTCTTAAGAAATTAGCTTTTTACATATAAATCTAAGCTCAGAGGAAGTATTCCCTTGTTTTCTTACTCATCCAGCTTGGGTGGATTTCTTACTCATCCAGTCTCTGCAACACCACTTATTATTTCACATATTCACAGATTTACTTTTCTAAAAAATGCTCTCGAACCCTTTGGTAACAGGGCAGGAGTTGCTTTCAAAATCGGCTTTACGCAGGTCAGCATCTCCAAAGGAACTCCTGCTTCTCTGCCTCCCTCCTTCTCCCCAGCCCGCCCTGAGGGTCAGTTTCTCTTACCTGAGCTCCTTCTTTGCTTTCTGTCTTGTACAGAAAAGACTGCATCCTGTAAGTATCATCCAGAAAAAAAAGTGCTTCAATAGTTAATTAAAATATTCAGATTTCCCTATAACGAGAAACACACATACATTTATTTAAAGCCTATTGTAATGTATTTATTTATATATAAATATAGATACATATATAAAATAATAAAAACAAGCATATTTATGAAGAAATAAAAGACAGTTACTAGCCTTTCGGAGTTCACAATTTGACAGCCAACAAACACTGTAAAGATTTTTAAAAAGCCTTGCAAAGAAGGCTAAAACATCTTTTTTTTGTTTCATCGGTGTAACTAGATTGTAAGACTCTCGAAACTCAGGTAGAGGTCTGCTGCATCTGTTTTACCTTCTGTCCTGACAAGGACTTTACATTAGAAGCACACACTTTCCTGTTGTGTAAAGGTCTTTCCACGTACTTGCTGATGCTGGAGTGTCCCCACCCCCAAGCTCCGTGATTTGTCCAAAGGGCAAATGGCAATTTTCAGCCTTCTCCATTATCCATTTGCATCTTGGTATGAATTTGCTGGGTACCTTTCTCAGAGTGGCAAATATGAACAGCCAATAATGTATGGAGTAGAAATGAATTATGAAGACATTTGGAACTAATGGATGTTTTTTATCTTAAAGAAGGAAAGAAAGCACAGCAGGTAAATGCAGGAGGTTCTGAAAGGTAAACTTTGCCCCAAGAACACCTATTCTTACCAACCTTGGGTCCTACCTATACAAGGACCCAAGCTTTTGTTTAAGAACTGAGCCCCAATGAACTGACAACATGTACAACCATCAGAGTGAGGATTTTTAAAAACAAGAGGTCTTTTTTTGTCTTGTTTTGTTTTTGCTTTTGAGACAGTGTTGCCACATAGTTCAGGCTGTCCATGAACTTACCGTGTTGCCCAGGCTAGCCTTGAACTTGCAGCAATCATCCTGCCTCAGCCTCCCAAATGCTAGAAATACAGGTATATGCCACCATGGCTGGCAAGCCATGAAGTCTTTAATGCTGTTAGCCTCCAAAAAGAGCCTTAAATACTAAAAATTAAGAAATCAGTGTAGTATAATAAATATTTTAGTAATCAAATGATGGAGGACTACTGATTATTCTAATTAGAGAGATATGGTATGGTTATGAAAATATCAAATAATTAAATGATTTTTCTTATTCATAATGATCTTTCAAACTAATGGAAAAAAGACATTGGTGTCTTTTATTTTTAAGCCGTGAGATTATTTAGGAGGGATGATAAAACACTGATTAATTGTTTTGTTTTAAAACAATTAGTTTAAAATATTGTTGGAAGTTACTCATTTTACCCGGTTGACATTTTAATGTATAAATATAATTACAGACTCTTTAAGAATGTTTAATTTTTGCCTTGATATATATGTTAGCAATTGTGTGTTTGAAAGAGAATCATAAAATGTAAAACTTTATGTTTAATCACCAGTGTCAAAAATTATTAGGTAATAACCATGAGAGAAGAGGATGTGGTAAAAAAAAAATACAAAGGCCTATATTTAAGGCATAATTTTTCTAATAGTTTCTCTGATTTTAAGATGTCATGGTGTCATATGAAGGTTAGCAGGTCAGATACCAAATAGACTTTTTAAAAAATGTTAAGTGATCAATTTACACTCATAAAAGGGTTAAGATTACTGGAAGCTAATGTCCTCTTTGACCATCATCTAGGAACCTCACTGACTAGAGAGACAATAAAATCTGCTGCTCCTCTGTGCTCCGTGGACTGAGCAGGACTAGACCAGTGTAGATGTTTAAAGGCCAACAGCCCAAGAAGTGGGGCACAGAACCTAATTCCATTTGAAATTATAAAACTAGGATTCTGACACTAGAAAACATTGTTTGAAGATCTGCCTCATTTCTCATGGGCTGGCCTTTGCTGCTTTCTCTGTAAACACAGTTTTCCTCTTATGCCCTCGAGACCAGGCACAATGCGGGGCTACCACTGCTGTAAGGTTGCTTGGAGGAAAAGGAACACTCTTTTAACAAAGCTGAATTGTTTTTTTAAATTGTGTTTTTTACTGTTGGAAGCTTTGGCTAAGAGTATGCTCAAAATCCATTATGATTGTAAATATAATGTATTTTATTCAGTCTGTGTCTACACACTGACAGTCAAAACTTTGGGGTGTGAATAAATGAGAAAAAGAATTGTTTTAGTTTCCTAGTACTTCAACAAAATATGAACCCTAAGTTTCTTGCTTTTCGTTAAAATTTTCAAGAGACGTGTTCCTTGTAAAAGCATCTGTTGCAGTCAGGGTTTACAAGGGAATAAATTTAATACAGGACCCACAATTTTTTGGATTATTTTATAACATTCACCCAAAAAGTCAAATGCAGAAGAGTGCAGGAGATCTGTTCACACAGTAGAGACAAAGAATCCAGCTGAGAGCCTGAATCCCACAGCAATGTCCTATACGAGTTCAGCTGAAGACCTGGAACCCATGGGAATGTCCTCCACTAGTGCAGCTGGAGGCCTAGAGCCCATAACAATGTCTCATGCTAGTCAATATCAAGGATCTGCACTGAGAAGGCTCAAAGGTCAGTGAGGGAAGCTACAAAGTCTGCACCAGCAGGATGAAGGATCTGTACTAGCAGTCTCTGGGATCTGTACTAGAGCCAGGAAGCAGCGCTCAAGGTAAGGACCAGATATCCCCTGTAAAGAACCAACCTGTCCTCAGCGACAGTGAAGACAAGACCTCCTCCAATGATGGGAACAGCTGAGTTCCTATCAGGAAGCCAGCATGACAATCTTCTCCAAGGGAATCAAAGCACATCATCTTCCCCTTTGGTTCTCCTTTTACGTTGTTGACAACAATGCTTAACTGGGCCTTCCACACCCAGAACCACACTGATTCAGTTCAGATGGGTGTCACAAGTTGACCATTAGTTAATCCTCCAGAGCATCCTAAAGTGAATGCTTTTATTCCATAAAGACTATTTTGATGAAAATGAAAACTGAACAGCAAAGAATACAATCAGTAGAGAGAAGAGACAACTCACAGAATGGGAGAAAATATTTGCAATCCATATATTTGATAAGAGGTTCACATCTATTATATACAAGGGGCACCATTCCATAGCAAGAAAACAAACAACACAATTTAAAAAATGGACAAAATATCTGAATAAATTACTGTAAAGAAGACATACGAATGGTGGACAGGTATATGAAAATTTGCTCAGCACCACTAATCCTGAGGGAAATGCAAATTAAAACTACAAGGAGATAAAACCTCACACATATTAGAAATGTTAGCAAAAAGATGAAAGATAAGTGCTGCCAGGGGTGTGGAGAAAAGGGAACCATTGTAGACTATTGAAGAAAACACAAAATAGGACAGATATTACGAAAAACAGCATGGAGGGTCATAAAAATTTGGAACGACCATGTGATCCAGCTATCTCAAGACTGGGTGTCTATTTAAAGGTTATGAAATCAGTGAGAAAACATATACACTCACATATTTATTGCATCATTATTCTAAATAGCTAATATGTGGAACCAACATAAATATCCATCAACAGATGAATGTGTAAATAAAATGAATTCTATTTACATAATAGAATGTTAGTCTTAAAAGCAAAAGTATATCCTATTATTTGTAAAACTGGAGGATATCCTATTATTTGTAAAACAGGATTAAGTGATCTAAGCCTGACACAGAAAGGCAAATGTTACATGATCTCATTTATATATGGTATGTAAAAATGTTATACTTGGATGCCAGCCAGGCATGGTGGCAAACATCTGTAATCCCAGCACTCTGGGAGGCTGAGGCATGAGGATTAAGAGTCTGATTTCAACATGAATACACAGAGATTTGGTCAGATCTGTCTCAAAATTAAAAAAAAAATAAAAAAGTGTTCTGGGTTCAATTTCCAGTATGAGTAAAAAACAAACAAAAAATAGTTCAACTCATAAGCAACAAAGAGTGGCATGGTGATTGCCAGATTTTGGGGGGCGGTGGTGGAAGGATTGTGGAGACATTGGTCAAAAGACACAAAATTTCAATTAAATAGGAGTACTAAGTTAAAGCAATGTGTTTTTTGTCTTGCTGACTAGTCAGCAATGATATATTGCACTCTTGAAAATTGCTTGGCTTTTAGCCAGGCATAGTGGCACACTCCTGTAATCCCAGCACTCTAGAGGCTGAGGCAGGAGAATTGCTGTGAGTTGAAGGCAACAATGGGCTAAAAAGTGAGTTCAAAGCCAGCCTGAATTACGTAGCAAACCCTGTCTCAAAAAAAAATGACTTAGATTTTCTTTATTCACACATAAATAAATAAGTATGTATGGTGACCCATATGATAAGTAGCTTGATTTAGCCATTCTACATTATATATACATGTCAACATTTTGTTGTAGACCATGAACATACATAAATTTTACTTGTCAAATAAATAAAATTAAATCATTTTTTAAGTATGTTGGACTTCTTTTTATGTAGTGATATAGATCTTGTAAGAAATGTGGGTAACCAACATAGAGGAATCACAGTAAATCAAGAATAATTTATACATTGTCGCTTCCTTCAATCGTTATACCAGTATTGCACGTCAGTTTTGGTCATGTTATGATAAAGGCTACATCTGGATAGTGTCAAAATATCCAGATGCAAAAGGAAAAAGGCACTCAGTCTCACCGCTTTGTTTAGCAGCCACCAAGCTCCTCGGGTTTGGAGGCATCCGAGCATTGTCTGAGCTGCTCCGGCAGCATCTGTATGTTTGGTGTTGTGGAGCCACAATGAAAGACGAAGTGTGATGCTTTACAGCTGTTAGGATAACACTTTTTTTCTCTTGTGCTTCACAGAAATTATCTTCTTTTTCCAAGGCTTTTTTTTTTTTATACCAAATTAGACAATTACTGCTGCAAGCCCAGAAAATATGAGTCCTGTTTGGAGGAAAGGACACTTTAGGCATAAGGATCACAGGGGGCCTTGGGCACTGTGTAATGGAAAGCATAGCTTATTCCTAATGCTCAAATGTAATATAATCTAATAGATGTGATGGATTTGATACAGAAATTTTAAAAGTTAAGTATACGCTTGTAGTAAGCTATGTAAGTGAAAACAGTAGAAATTTATTTACTTTGAAGATAGGATGCAGCAAAAGCAATCACAGTATATTTCTAAGTGCTGTAACAATGATGAGTGGGGCTTGTTGAACTGAGCAACTAACCTAGTCAGTCGTGTGCTGCAAAGTGAAGTTTTGGTTACAATACACCCCATTTATGACAATGGACCCATGAAATTATAAGGGAGCTGAAAAATCCCTGCCACCTAGAGACACTCTGGCCACCATGATGTCTTCACAGTGTAACATATTACTTATGTGTATGTAGTGTTGCCAGCGAAAATGCACTACACACTGCCAGTTACATAAAAGTATCCTACCTATAAAAATGTATAGGACATGATATTAATAATGATAATAAATGATTATGCTGATGGTTTATGTATTTCCTATATTGCAGTTCTCCTTATTATTTAAGGATATACAACTACTTATAAAAGTTAGGGTATACACCTACCCATAAAAAGTTTACTGTAAAATAATGTGCCACACTGTGCCTGCCATAACCTGATATATCTAGTGTTTACTGACTTCACACAGAGCTACCACCTAGACCTTTTTATTTTGAAACAGAGCCTTGCTAAGTCACAAGTTTCCCAAAATGGACTTGAACTGCAATCTTCCTGCCTCAGTCTCCCAGAGTACTGGGATTATTGGCGTGCATCATTGCACCAGACTCCACTACCCCTCTTATTGTATCAAGAGACTGACCTGTTCTGTCTAGGTGTGTGTTATTGCATTTCGTGATGCTGGAATGACAAAATCGTATGAGGACACATTTCGTAGAACAGGTCCCTTTCATTAAGCAGCATGTGACCCCATACATATATCCTACTAAGATTATCTAGATTGTTGCATCTTTGAAAATGTTAATGACCTCATATTAAATATTGCATTTATTTTAAAAGTCTCAAATGAGAGCAGCTCTTCTTTGAGAATTGTTGTATTTCTGAAGCTGCTTCAAAATTCATCCTTTCATGGAAGAGAAGGGCACAATTTCTTCAGTTTCACCTTGTGATTCCCTCTGGGTCCTCTACTCATGGTGATTGACTTACTGTCTGTCTTGCTTTCCACAACTGCAAAGTGGAAACAAACCCTTTTCCCTTCCCTGCCCAAAGTTCTCTTATTCTTCTCAACTTGATAGACAGTTTGAAATATATTATGTTTTGAGTTTCAGGAAATTGAAACCATGAGAGTTTTACTATAAAGCAACACATACAAAAACTTTATCTTGTTTAGTATGAAATAATCTGATTTAAATCAGATAACTTCTACTCTAATACCTTATTCACAATGTAATAGATAATATGGTATTTTGAAAAATTCAACAAACTTCTCGAGCTGATGTGCATTCATGAAAGGGTCCTAAGACTTCTAGCATAGCCATTTAAGGAATATTATAAAGGCAAATACTGGAAAAGACACAGAAAAAATTAAGTATATTTAGCTTCTTAATAAATAAAATTATGTTGAGTACATAAAAATACATTTCTACTATCACAAACAGCTGTTTATATTAAAAATGGCTTCTCCTTTGGAAAGTAAATGAATTATTTACCCTTCCAGTATATGTTCCCAGTCCCTCCCAATTTTACTGCGGTATGATTGACAAATAAAATATATATAAATTGTTATACTGCATACATTTGTGTGTGTATATATACACACACAAATGTATGCAGTATAACAATTTTTGGTATATGTGTACACAGTAGATGATTAATAAAATCAAGTTAATAATGTGTATTCATTACTTTAGTCACTGCACATGTGTCTGTGAAGAATATTTGAGTTCTACAGATCTATTCTTTCAGTAAATTTCAAGCAACCAATAAGTTGTTATTACTGTAGTTACCATTCTATATATCAGGCTTCTGGAGCTTACTTATCTTATAAATGAAAGTTTGTACCTTTTGACTAATGTACAGCCTTTGGTACATGTGCCCTTTGCAACCACCTTGGTACTCTCTTTTACTACATTTTACTTACTTTTTTATGTATTTCACATGTAAGTAAATTCATGCAGTATTTGTCTTTCTAATGGACTTATTTCATATAGCATAATATCCTCTATTTTCTGCCACAGAAAAAAGAGGATTTCCTTTATAGCTTTGAATATTATTTTATTGTGTGTGCACATATATGTGTATTTATTTATATGTGAGTCACATGTTCTTTATCCATTCATTGAGGGACTGTTACGCTATTTCCATGTTAATTACTGTGAATATACTGCAGTGAACATGGGTTTCTGCTTCTTTAAGTTAGTGATTTTAATTCTTTTGGATTATTCTGTTTGTATTTATCAAGGAACCTCCAAACCGTTTTCACAATGGTTAGAGCAATTTACATTCTACCAACTTTGTGTGCAAGTGTTCAAGAGTTCCATTTTCTGCACATCCTCTCCAACATTTATCTATTTTATTTATTTATTTATTTGCATTATTGGTGATTGAACGCAGCATCTTAGCTACATCCCCACAACCTCAATCCTTAATTTTGAGATAGGACCTCATTAAATTACCTGGGCTGGGCTCAAACTTCTGATCCTCTTGCCTCAGCCTCTTGAGTGCTGGGATTATAGGCATTTGCCACCACACTTAGTTTTATCTGTGTATTTTCATAATCGCCATTCAAGCAGATATGAGACTGATAGCTTATTGTGATTTTGATTTTGTTTTCTCATGACCTGTGATGTTCAGCATCATTTCATATAGATGTTGACCTTATATATCTTCCTTGAAAAAAATGTTTATTCCAATCATTTTCCAATTTTTAAATTGAGTTTTTTGTTGCTTTTATTGTATTTTTTGATATATATGTGTACATAATTTTTTAATATTAATCCCTATATTAGTCAGTGATTAAAAGAAAAAGAGCCAATAGGATATATTTAGATACATAGGGGAGATTGTTTTGGGAATTAGCTTATATGAACAGAGGCCAAGGAACTCTGAAGAACCCAGTGTTGAAGTTCCTGAAAGCCAATGGTATGGTTCAGTCAGAGGCCAAAGGCCTGAGAACCAGATATAGGGATGTGACAAAGTGTCTTAGCTACTTTTATTATTGCTGGGACAAAATACTCAACACCTAAAGTTAAAGGTTTATTTAGCTCACAGTTTATAGAGGTTTCAGTCCGTAATTGACTCCCACTAAGGCAGGGTGGCACATAGCAGAAAGGCAGCAGTTCATGGCAGTGGAAAGCAGCAAAAGCAACAAAGGGAGGGGCCAAGACTCTTTTTTGTCCCTTATGTTGTATGCAGGCTACCTACCTTAGAGTGGGTGCAGCACTCATACCCTTAATCCTAGTCAGAACTATGCCAAACCGGCCAATGGAGTGATTTCTAATCATACACCCTTAATTCCAACACCATGCATCACGCATTCAGCCACCTCCAAAATAAGTCCTGTGACTGCATGAGGCTTTGAGGGGACATCCAGACACAAATCAAAACATTCTGCCCCTTGTTCCCCAAACACTTATTCATATCTCTTATGCAAAATGCATTTAATCCATCTCCAAGAGTTCCTAAATTCCTAACAGTTTGAGCACTGTTGAAAAGTCCAAGACACAAGTCTCCTTTGAGATTTAAAGCAAACTCTTAGGTGTGAGCCCTTGTACAAATAAAAACAAAGTTAAACACTTCCAACATAGAATGGCAAAAGACATTTCCATTCCAACAGTTACAAATAGGGAAATACAAAGGAATGGGACTAAAACAAATCCAAAATCCATCAGGGCAAACATTAAGTCCCATAGTTTCATGTGCAGCATCTGAGGCAATCTGTGGCAAGATGTGTACTCTGAAAGCTTTGGGTTGCTCTGCCCCTGTGGCATTTCTCATAGTTGTAGCTCCTGTGACTTCTCTCTTGGGCCCACTCTACTCCCTCCTTGCTGTTTTCCTCAGACATCCACGATTCCGGTTTCTCCAAATTTCTGGAGTCTCCAATGCACCTTTGGCTTCACACTCACAGCTTTACACACTGACCACTCAGCACACTGCTTGGCTTCCCAGGCCTTCTTCTGAAAAATTGGTGAAAGCCTTCCTGACCCCACAACTCTTGTATTCTGCATGCACCTAAAACCACGTGAATGATGGCATGGTCTCCTGCCAGCTGGAGTAGTTAGCCAGGGTTCCTTCTTGAATGTCTGTTCAGGTGTCAGTGCCTATGAACCAAATCCCAAGGAACAACTTCCCTAGGCTGTCATCATTCTGGAACATGGTACTCTGGGGCTGTCTTCTCAAAGCAAAGTCTTTCAATTTTCAATTTTGAGGTTGCAAAGGGTGGAGTCTTGCTGCTTCTTGTGTGGCCCTCAGGGCATCTTTTCCATTTTCTTCAGCAATCAAGATCTCTTTGCTCCAACTCTGCAGTCCACAGCTTTACTGAGATTCCTCTCTGACCAAACTCAAAATGTTTTAAATCAATCTGCTGTGTTCTTTGCTCTTGATTCTCAACAGAGATCTGGTTAAAAGCCCCCAACAGTAGCTATGCCACTGCCTCAACATTAGTCTGTCTTGCAATTTCTTCTGCCAGATTACTTAATCCACTGCCCTTAATCTCAGTCTCCAGCAAAGTCTCTTGACATGTGCAAAATGCAGCTAAACTTTCTGCAAATTCATAACACACATTGTCTGAAATCCAGCAGACAATGCAGTCCTTCTTCTCAGCAGAAATCTCTAGAATCTGGTCTTTATCAGCTTTCTGGTCTTTTGAGCTCTGACCAGATCTCCCACACAGTGTAGCCTAAGGTGTTCCAGCACTACTTTTTCAGCCAATATCTCCAGACCTTTCTGAATTTTTCTCACAAACCATTCCCAAAAGCTCTTGAACAACATGGTTAGGTATGGTCAAAGCAATGACCCCACTTCTTGGTACCAAATTGTGTTTAAGTTACTTTTCTTGTAGCTGACACCCACTTACCTGCCCTAGGGTAGTGCAGCACTCACATCCTTAATCCTAGCCAGAACTATACCAAACCAATCAGTGGAGTGATTTACTAATCACATACCCTTTATCCCAATACCACATGCTCTAGATTCATCCACCTCCAAAAAGCCCATGACTGCATGAAGCAAATGGCATTATGTAAATACCAGACTCTAAAAGTCCAGGACCTTGTAGTTCTGATGTCTGAGGAGAAGGTATATGTCCTTGCTCAAGAAGAACGGATTTGCCCTTCCTCTGTTCTTTTGTTCTATTTTACCCCATGACCAGATAGTGCCCACCCATGTTGGTGAGGACAGATATTGTTTTTTTTCATTCTATTGTTTCAAATGTTAATCACTTAAAGAAATGCTACATGGAAGAACAAAAAATAATATTCTAACAGCTCTCTTGCCTCAGCCTAATTAAACAGACCTTAAAAGTTAATTATCACCAGTCCATGCCTCTTCAGCTTGGCTTCCATATACTTCTTCTTAAACCATAACTGATCTCTAGTTGAAAACAGGAATAAGATCATAAGTCTGCCTAACATGGTACAACTGAAAACATACTAATCCCTTCCCAAGAAGAGATGATAAGGTCCCGAGTGATGTTTGCTCTTCTCATGGAATCCCATAACTGATGTATGATGATGTATGACTCACAATACTTAAATACTGATATGAAGTAATTATGTCTTGTTATGACAAAGGAAAAGGAGAGGAAAGAAGAGAAAAATTTTAAATAACGTGTCTATATACAAACAAACATATGCATAGCAAAACATGGAGAGATGGCCTTGACAATTACTGTCCTCATTTCTGTAATTTGGCAGGTGGTCATAGCTAGTATTCACAACTATCTCATTCTACTTCCTACTTCATATTCCCTTTCCCATCAGCAAGAACATTAGTTGGTCATGTTTATATGCCTGGTGGAGTGATCCAAACTTCATTCCTAAAGAGTGAGGAGGATTTTTGGTCCTACCCAGATTTGGTTGTTCTGGTTTTCAATTGACTTTAATCACAGGCCATGTAACTTTGAAACATCCTAAAAGATATCCAGTGTTCCTGTCAGGTTCATCCATGACACCATTATGGGGTATTCTGGGTCAGGAATCCCAGCCAGCACCACAATTTCTTTCTTGGCCCGTTGAATCAGTGGCACAAGTAATCCCAAATAGTTGGGTGGTAGTTTTAACACCCAGTTCAATTGAATCATTTTATTTCCTAGGGAAAGAACTACTTCTGGAGAACTCAGACTTTTAAGCCAAGTTCAAAGGAACAGGAGCAGAAAATTTTGTGAGTTGTTGACTAGAGATAATTGTGACTGGTACCATTCCCATTTCTATTGCTTGATTCTTGGAGAAATAGTACCAAATATAGGACCCTAATTCAAAACAAATTCAGAACGCTGCCCAGCCTTGTAAAGTATTCCCACCAAATTTGTACTGTAACTAAATCTTCTAAAGGTAATTCCACACCAGCTCAATCAGGATAGCAGAGTGCTTGGTTAGACCTCTGAATTCAATGAATATGGCCCAATGTTACATTTCTTCGTCTATCAAGTAAGTTCTTTGCAGAGTCGATGTTCTGTGGAAGACTATGATAGATAAGGTATTATGTATGTTCAAAGGTCATACTTGTCACAAAAGTACTGTTTTCACGGAAGGCAAATCCATATCCAGAGTGCCTATTTCAGTTAAGGTCAAAATGCTCCCCTTTCCCGATGGAATAGGTCTGAAGTATCAAACAGGCTCCCAGTTTACAGGCTGATCGCTAGAGGGAACATAACCTGTCAGGAGCTCAGCCTTGATCTTTGCTGCTGCCAGATGGGCACTCAGTGGTCACAGTCAAGTCAGCCTTGATGAGTGGAAGTCTGTGTTGCTGAGTTTATGCATAAGCTCCATCCTTGTCACCATGGTCACTTTGTTCATGAGTCCACCAGGCAAAGGCAGCATTGGATGTGAAAGAAAGCTGACTGCTATCCACTGAATAAGTCATCTTATCCACTTGTTAAAAGCACCCTGCCCTCATGTCACCCTTCGGTAAGCATTCACATGGGACACAAATACTTTCAAATTTTTCCCCATTCAGAGACGTTTGTGTGCACACTTCTCTCTCAAATTTTCTTGTGATCAATTTTCCAATTGCACTCCTTCCCGGACTCTGACATCCAGCCAAACCATTGGATAGAGTCATTGGTAGAGTGGTTGTGTAATTGCACATCTGGCCACTTCTCCTTCCAAGCAAAGTGCACAGTAGATGTACTTCCTAAAAGTCTGTACAGTAGACAGATTTTTTCCTTCACTCCTGTCCTCAGGAATGTTCAAAAGAAGGAGTCAGCTTCTAGTTGACCACTTTCCAGTGCTGCCTGCAGATTCTACAGAATGATTTGTAAACCAGGCCCAAAGCTTTCTCTGTCAGTTGATCTTCAGGTATTACACCAGGAGGCTGGCATATAGGCTGGGAGAGAGAAGGCTGTGGAGCAGTTTGGGAAACTCTAAGAATTTGGACCGCTTCTTCATGTAATGTACTTGTGTCTCCTGGGCCTGCTCAGGTCTGATCACATATATTCCACTTTCATTTGATGAGAGTGAATTGTTGTGCAAACCCACCTTTATGGCTTGGTGGTCAAATAACACACAATTCACAATAGGCAGATAACAGAGTATTACACCCATCACACTCCTAATCAGCTATACGACTTGAAGCTATTTTCTTTCAATCTGTAGACTGCCTCTTCATTTTGTTGATTGTTTTCTTTGTCATGTAGAAGTACTTTATTTTCAAGTAATGTCTTTCATATATATTTTGCTTTTGTTGCTTGTGACTTTTGTGCTGGATTGTCATAGTCTGTTTAGGAAAATGGATAGGAATTCCATTTGTGGAATGGATGTGAGTTGGGTAATCAATTATAGGCTCTGTACTGCATTCACATCCTGTCTAGAAAATAAAATTTATAATTTGATAATTCATAAGTTTAGGAAGGCAGGATGACTATATTTATACCTTCCTGTGTCGATGTATTAGTTAGAATTTTCAAGTACTAGTGATCAAGATGGAGTTTATTTTTCTTACATTTCAGGAAGTTACTTTGTTCCAGTATTCCTCCAGCATTCCATAGTTTAATCAAAATTTTAGATCTTCTGTGATGATTAGTCTTTTATTCATAGCTCCTTTTCAGACATAAACTATAATGCTTCTTGTTTCATTTTATTTCATTGGTCAAACCCAGAACTTGAGCCTGTCCCTAGTGCAATAATGAGGACAGAATTAGAAGACTGAGAATGAAACATTCATGATTTGTCCTGTGAGGCTAAGGTAGATACTCTGTCTTCCTCAAGATCAAGGGGTCACCACCCACTACCTATTCATCCCCCAGTCAAAATTATGTTAATAGAAGAAACCAGCATAACAAATGGTTGCAATCATGATCTTAAAATTGTGCATGGGTTACTACTAACTAAACTGATGTGAAATATTTTTCTAATTCTACTATGTTATGGAAGTATTGTTGCTGTTGATGATGGTGATGACATTGTTATCGCCACATAACATGGAAGTCTGTATACACAACTAAAATTACACACTTGCTACTCTAGTACCACCTCCTTCCTGCCTCTCAGTCTTTGTCTCTTTCTCTCTCTCTCTTTCAGCATCATTATTCAACAATTAAGGGCAGCATGTTCATGTAAGAAGTGTTTCCTCCACATCTCCAAGGCAATCCAAAGAATTATTGCCATAATTTCTATAGCAGGTATATTGCCATAGATAGTAACATCATCGTTATATTAATTTGATTGTATATTCTGAGGCTGTCAAAAAGGTATGGACAAAGGAACTAAATATATAAAATGCTATCAAAATTAAATGAAAAAAGAAAAATTTTATTAAGATCTGATTTCTCTACCTACACAATACCAAAATCGTTTCCATTAGCACTCCCTCCTGAACCTAGATTTTGTAGCAAAATTTCAATGATTGTTTTCTGCTTATCTCCTCCTCTCCATTACTAGTACACAAATGTATTTCAACCCGCTTCTTAGACATTGTCTTGTACACCAAACACAGGTATAACTACAAGTATTTATATAAGAAATAGAAAGCAATTACCTGCAGGTTTGGTAGAAGTGAAATATTGACATATCAATGAAACAAAGGGTTAATACACCTTAAAATAAATGGCAGGAAGCTTGGAAAAAAATCAAAAATCATGTAAGGTATAAGAAAAATATATTAATGAGAACAAAAATGACCTGATTCAACAATACCAAAAAAATTTTACTCCAAAAAAGGTTTGTGCCTGGAAGAAGTTTATTTTAATAATGCCAAAGGGTAAGGTTATTTTGGTGAGGGGTTTTACAAGGTGCTTGTATCAGAAAGAATAATCAATATCATCAGTGTGTTATAGTATTAGCTAGGGAGCTTCAGTTGTTACAGCAAATAAACTAGAAAGTAAATGAGCATGAATATGATGGAAGTCTGTTTCATGCTCATATGAAGTTCAGACTGCCTCAGATTGACAGGACACTTTTTCCCAGGCAATGATTCACCACCATTTCATGCTTCTGTCATCTTTAAGATGTGGATGCTAGGGCTGGCATCACAGCTTTATTGTATCACAAAAGGATAGCTGCCATGGGGAGCTGGGCATGAGAACTTATTTATGAAACAGTCTGGGATGTCTTAAATATTATTTTCTATCCAATTCTGTTGGGTATTTCTTAGATGAAAGCCACAGATAACTGCACAAGGGACTGAAAAATTAGGAAGAAAAAATTGGTTGGATATTCACTTAACTATCCTTCACCATAAATATAATGCAAACTTTTATATTTACCTTGTTTTTCCTCAAAATTTCAACTGAAACGTAACATCTATGTAATATAGATTTTATAACTTTAGAACACATACTGTAATCAAAATTATAATTGTAATGGCAATAATAATGGCAACCCTTGATAGGCCCTTACAATGTCCAAAATAGATACTGTGGTAGATTAACTAATGGGCAACTTGTAACACCCAGCTGAACTGAATCAGCATGGTTCTGGATGTGGAAGGGCAACCCGAAGATTATTGCCAGCTGCATAAAAGGAGAACTGGAGGGGAAGATGATATGTTGTTGATTCTCCTGGAGAAGCTTATTGTGTTGGTTTTCCTGATATGAACTCAGTTGTTCTCATCCTTGTAAGAGCTCAGGTCCTCACTGTCACTGAGGATGGCTGCAGTTCTCTTTGGGAGAGCTCTAGTCCTTACCTTGAGCGTGGCTTCCTGGCTCCAGTACAGATCCTTCAGCCTGTTGGCACAGATCCTTCATCCCTACTATTGTAGACCCTCTAGCTTCCACCACTGACCTTTGGGCCTTCCCAGTGCAGATCCTTAATACAGACTTGCGTGAGACATCTCCAAGGACTCGAGGCCTCCTATTGGATTTGTGCAAGACACGCGGGATTCAGGCCCTCAGTTGGATTCTTTGAGTCTCTAGTGCATGGACAGGTCTCCTGAACTCATCTGCATTTGACTTTTTGGGTGAATATTACAAAGTAATCCAATGAACTGTGTGTTGTATTAAATCTATACTCATTAAATCTATACAATCATTGTATTAAATCTATTCTCTTGCAGACCCTGACTACAACAAACACTACTATTATCATTACCATTACTTTGATGAGAAAATTAAGACAGGGAAACTCAAGTAACTTGCCCAAAGTGGCCAATGATAGACAGTAAGTAATGTGGTGGACTGTGGTAGAAAAGTTTTAAATGTATGAAAATTTGCTATAGCAGTACAACCCAACGAGAGTCAAACTAAATCTTTCTAATTATCAGCTTCAAATTCCAAGTTTATCAATAGTTTTCTTGTGTTCAAAAATATGCCTGAACAAATTCTTCACATAAGCATGACCTATTAATGGCACTATGTTTACACCGATCGCTTACATGCTTGATGGAGAATGTGATAGGGAAAACGTGATGGGGAAAAATTACTAAGAACTCAAACTTAACTTCTCTCTAATTAATACCACTGCATTTCTCCTCTCCACCTAAATATTGCCAGAACAGCACTTTCCATCACTAAGGGTGTCAGTGAAGAGAAAAACTTAGAAGTTACAAGAATTTATCTCTCAGTAGAGAAAGAGAAAATATAGGAGCAAACTCAGGTAGGAAGACAGTCTTTTAGTAGATATGGTCGCTGGGCGGATGTTGATGGGAAGAGATGAGAATAGACAAAAAGACTGTCTCAGATTGACAGAATACTTTCTCCCAAGCAATGACTCACCCCTACTTTGTGCTTCTGTCATCTTTAGAATATTGACATTTCAGGCTTATTGTATTAATGGGAACATGTTTGAAAGAGGGAAGAAACCACTGAAGTAGAAGAAAGAGGGTTTTAGAAGTCTTTATTGTGGATAACTCAGTGTCTCAGTCACTTTCCTCACTGCTGAGACACAATACCCAACACCTACAGATGAAAGAAAGTAAGGTTTATTCTGGATCATGGTTGCAGTCCAGAGTCGGCTGGCTCCAAGGAGGGACTACACAGCAGAGTAGTAGCTGGAGGAGAACTCACTCAGGTATGCTTATGTCATGATAGTGGAGAAGTAGAAAACCTAAAGAGATGAACCAGGAAGTGGATAAATCTTTCTGAACCACACCACTAGAGATGCACCTTTTCCCATTAGAGCCTCTCCTAATAGCAGATCTTGTACTTTAATCACTTGACCAAAGCTCTGCCTTTGAGTGTATGAGGTTCTAAGGGGACATCTAGATTTAAACTATCACATTCAATAAATCTCTTTTAATAGTGTTCAAACAATTTTCTAAAATGACTAAAGTTATCTTTAGCTTGTACTACAATTAGTGGTCTCCATTTCTTTCAGTGTGGCCTGAAACTGGGCCATAATTTGTCCTGTTGGCTTTGTGTGTTTGTTTTTGTTCTGTTTTGTTTCCTTGAGATGATGGCAATACTGAATCCTAGAGTTGTCAGAAGTCTTAAAATAGGCAGTTTAATATCTCTCCCAAGGCAGGAATTTATTATTTTCCATCTCAGAAGGTAATCCTCCTATCATGACTTGAATAGATTTATAGTAAAATACTCATTACATGATGAGGCAGACCATTCTCTTCCCAAACAATGACAACGCTTTCATATGGTGAATCAAAGTCTATCACCCTTACTTCTATCAATATGCTGTAAATACTTCTCTTTACAAAAACACATTAATTTAATTATTCTTCATACACATGCTGCTTGAGTATTTGAAGATATTTATCACCATTTGGCAATTTTTTTTCTGCAGTCTAATGATTAAGTTGTATTTGGACCTTATTCCTCATTCTTCTTCCACTAGCCACCCTTGAATTAGGTTCATTTCCAAACACAGCATTCCTAATTTCTAATAGAGTTTTCTATTGTTCCAAACACTATTGCCTCATATATCTGCAAAAATAGGAAGCAGATGGAACAGTCAAATTAGGGTAATTTAGTGAAAGTTTGTCTACAAAGGGAATGCTCAGTCATGTAAATACCAAACCTGGGTCTGAATTAGTACCACCCTAAGCCTGAAGACGGGGAGAGTTCTGTGCAGTCCAGCACTTTGAAAGCAGCACTTATCTTCTGAGAAAGTACGTTGTCAGGTCAAGGTGACACTCAGGGAGAGAACCAGGAAATGAGTGCATGACCTCGTCTTCCTGCTTTGACTGAGCAGAACCAGAAGCCAAGGGATCCACCTCCCAGAGCAAATGGAGTCATGTGAAGCAAGGATCTGGAGAAAGAAATGAGAGCTAAGTGACACATTCCATAACATCATTAGAGAGATCCCTTCAAGTAAATATCTTCTGGACTGCTATCAGGTGATTGAGAGCTCCTCACTACTTGTGTTGCCCTAAGTGATTTATTTTGTATGCCTTGTGATAGGCAACAAATACTATTTTTTTCCCACTTATTAGGAGTCTAACCATTTAGAAAGATTCATCAAAAGCTGGGCATGGTGGCACACACCTGTAATTCCAGCACTTGGGAGGCTGAGGCAGGAGGATTATTGCAAGTTCAAGACAAGCCTGGGCTACAAAGTGAGCCCAAGGTCAGCCTGAACTGAAATAGCGAGACCTTGTCACAAAAAGACAAATAAATAAATATAATTAAAAAGTGACAATAATACAAAACTCGTATGTGTATTGTTATGATAATTTTTACATTTCATATGCTTAAACTTCTTGGATGTACCATAATGACATTTAACTTCATGGCAAAAAGTGGCATGCTAGAGTTTGAGCATGGTGGAATTTTGTGATCATTGATACTGCCTATTATGGCAAACAATACTAAAAAATATTTTAAAATCCTAATAGAAGCAAGTTGCTTTGTTCTTTACACAAATGAAAGGGAGGGAAATGGTTGGTGTCCAAGGGAGGAACAGAAATAAACTGGGGAATTGACAGTAAAATTGGCTACATGCCATTACTCTTTTGTCTTTGCTTTAGTAAGCTTTTGCCAGTATGGAATACAATAGGCCTCTTTGCATACCTGATGCTATCCTGGATAACAGCCCAAGCCTTGAGAAATCTGGTCTGTACGAATGAAAAACTAGAAATATTTGCATTTATTCAGAAAAATATCTCTTAACTAGAAGAGGTTTTTTTCATAGCTCGGACCATTATTTACGAGTTCCTTCATTTATAGGAAAATGTACTCATTCCTTGCCCATTCACTTGCCTTAAAAAGCGTATAAATAAAACAAAATGAAATAATCCAATGAACCTTATGTACCCATTATAATACTTTAAAAGGAAAAAGAAAACATTCCATCAAAAAGCTGAGAGTGCTTTGCATGTATCATCCAATTTACTTTTACAGTGTTTCTGAATACGCCTGGAATAGTTGTCCTCATTCCTGAGGTGCCTTATTGCCATTGTTGCCTATTAAATTGCAAACCATTCTAGTCTAAAATAAATGCTTCAATTCTAGGTACAGACTGGTCATGTCCAATGTTCAATAGCTCATGATGTTCCTTCATATCAAGTATATCCTATTTTTTATGCTTCTCTCATGAGATTCATTTCAATTTTGTAGAAACCATTTATTTTAGCAAAGTCAAAGGACCTCAGAACTGATAGATTTTCATGCTGAAAATGAAATTTGGCAGCTATCTCCATGACTGGCTTGGGAGTGGCATTCTAAGTCACCCTTCATGAGACCTTGCTCTGCTTCGGTACAGATTCAAGTCACAATAAGAGAGGGAAAAATGTCAGGGAACATAAAAAAGAAAGACAAATAGGTTGATATCCAAAAAATGAACTCCACTAGAAAGTACAGCAAGTTTGGGATAGCACTGTCCAAATTTTGCTCAAATCAGGAAATAAGTAATTTTATGTTAAGCATTTCTGGAAAGGAGCAGGAGACTGATGTGGACGTGTCAATGTAAAATCATGGTTGATAGATGCCTACAAATGGGAGCATAAACCGCAGTTAGTTCCTGTCAGCAATGAGCCAACAATGCCTCCAAGGACCTTAAAGGTTAACAATAAAATCTCAAATTGAATCCTCATTTTCAATGTGAGCCAATCTGTTATAAAACAATGAATTGGCATGAGCATACCAAGGCCAATGAGTACAGTTAAGCAAGAGCCTGCCAGCGTACCCATACTTTATCACCCATGCAGAGAGTAACTCTCCATGACATTAAGGATGCTATATTTGATGGAATGTCACAGTTAGTTGACACTGGCCTTATCCTGGATCGTAGATTCTCTGTCACATCCTGCCAGTTTAGAGCAGGACCTAATGATTACAGTGTTTTGCCTTACAAGCCATGGTGGGAACCAAAGCTGAGTTTAACGGTGTAAATTGCTGCACTGTGTCAGAGTTGCCAATTGAGAGTGATTGATAGAGGGATACCCAGCCACATGGAAGGAGAAGAGTGAAGTGTTGTACCCTGGTCTTGAGTTATACAGCTTATAATCTAATCAAACCAAAGGAAAGTAATCAGTGAGAATTTAAAAGAATTTTCAGACTGTAGATCATTCTAGCTATGGGTGACTTGAACAGTCACAGAAAAATTCTCTCTCCAGTGGCCATGGGGAAGGTGATGCTCACCCATATGCCGAACTTCAGATAAATTATTTGTAAAGTATATAATTAAGTAAATATAATGGGCTAAACACAGGGAACCTAGAGATGAGCCTAGAGAGGAATAAAATCAAACAAATACAATTGATGGGATTTATTCATAAGACAACTTCATTTTTGTGTCTTCCTCCTCCCTTAGATTTAACTAATTGGCAGATGATTTCCTATGTGAATATTTAGATAGTGGATGGTTTTAAGCTTTTTCTGATGAATGTTAGGCCATGTAAACAGTCACAGTATAATAACTTGCCTCCCTATTTCCACATAACAGTCACATCAGAGATTTAAAGTCAAAGTTACTATTTCTTTAAATTGCTCCTGCTGCAGAAAGGGTAAGGAGTTTGGAGTCCACCGTTATCTTTGCCCGTGTTGCAATTCTACTCCTCCTAACCCCGCTTGCTAACCTCCAATTCTGACTGCACCAGAATTGGAGCAGGTTATGGAAGGAGAGGAAAAGGATGCTGGAGTTTTCTGATGATGGCGACCCATTGTGAAGACTGAGAATAGGTGTTCTGTGGATGTGGCAGAGTTCAATGCTGACACTTTCTCTGATGAGCATTTTTGTGAGTTTTCCCAAAAGGGCCAGTCAGTGGGATTCTTTCTTCTTAAATTCACTGGACACAAGCTCATATATCTCAGTTGTGGTTGGTCACTTTTAACACTTCTCTACCGGGGCTCCACTGTAGTGTCCCATGCATACAGGCCAAATCGGGTCCACAGGAAACACTCAAACTTTCTTTGCTCCGAGGATATCTAGGAAGAGAGCTGCTTCTAAAATCACAGGCTTCTGTTTCAATAGCACAAACTCCTTTACTCATATTCAATATTTGTATTTCTCAGGTGTGTTTCCCTTATCAGCCTCATGCACTGACCATGCAGTGTAAAGATAAGCACAAGACTCAGGACATCAGAAAGCCTAAAGTGGTCCCTTATTATTATAATTCAGTGATTCCCATTCAAGGCTAATTTTGACACTAGGCAAAGTCTGGAAGCATTTTTTGTTGAATCTAATGGAAAGATGTGCTGGGAAGAGGGCAGGGAGGTTGAACTTACTACCAGGTTTAACATCCTACCATGCACAGGACAGACTCCCAAAAATAGCTATCAGCCCAAAATATCAATGGTACTGAGGGTAAAAAACCCTGTCCCAGAAAAAAGTGTTTTTCTTGATTCATAATTAGAACAGAACAATAAAGATAAAGACATAATATTTGTAAATAATTCCTCAACTTGATGTTACACAATTCAGTAGCCATGTATGTAAAGGGCTTCCAAAATGCCAGGCAGTGTTATCAGAGCTGGAAAATACAGGAATTCTCACGTACTTCACACACTGCAGATGGACACAGTAGGATAATAAGTAAACACATACACTAGCAATGAAACTTAGTAGAGAAATAAAGCTCAAAAGACAAAATATCTGAATGTGATAGAGGTTTGAAGAGGTGCCATTACTTTATATTCACGAAAGGCCCAGCTGAAGAACAGGCTAGCATCCAAAGGACAATGTAGACATTCCAGAAAAGAACATTCTATGAAGTAGCACTACCAAATGCAAAGATCATGTGGCAGAACAAGTTTGCAATGTTGCCAGAAAAACAAGAAGCATTGCAGCTAAGGAAGAATGTGGGATAGCAAGGGAGAGAAAAAGACCTACTTGGACTAGGTAGGTCTTTCTAGAACAGGAAACAAGACTTCCAACCAAGAAGCCTTTGTGGAGACTTTGGTCTCTGGCAGTGGAGATGCCTGCAAATCCCTTTAGAATCTGTGAACCTTTGCAGGTATATCTGTGTATGTCCTTTTTATTTGAGCCTCAAAATGACCCCACATGAAGTGAGAACTGAAAATCAGAAGTTTTCCTGTTTTCACAAAATAGAAATCTGGGTCCAGTTAAGAGCTTTCATCGGCCCTCTCAAAGAACTCCTCAAGTCTACATGAAAACATAGTCTGTGTGGGAGCTTTTCTAAAACTTGGGTCAATTCCAGGTCCCCTGCCTTCCTGAGAGTCTGAAATAAAGGTCATAAAGCAATTTATCAACAAAATAGAGACCATAATTATACCCCCAGATAACTATCCAGAAAGTTAATCTTTTGTCTCTGAGAAATAGGGATGAAGCATCATCCAGGAGGGTCCAAAGGCTCCCTTTTCCCACTTCTCATTGTTCCACCAGCCACTTTCTCTCTGGTCAGAAGTTCTACAAAGAATGTATCATTTGTTTTACCACTGTATGCCCACCTCTTGCTTAACAATGCGATCTTGTGGCTAGCTTAAAGTGCAGCACCTCACTGTAAGGGAATAAATTAAATTAAAGAGAATAAATAGCAGTAGCCCGAAGCCTGGGGAGCTAGGAGGCATTTGGTAGAAAGCCTAGGAAGGAGAATGACCAGAGGAAAAGGAACAGGACAATACCAAAAGAAATGACAAAATTGAAGGAACAGAGCCAGTTTAGTTATGGCAGCTAAGTAATTTCAAACTACAAAAGGAATTTTAGGCTTCAAAACTCCAGCTCCCAAATAGTGTTATAATTAGTATTATTTTCAGATTAAAGAAAACACCACTTTTGTGTAACAAATTACCTCCATTTTAAAAGCAAAAATAATATATTTCACTTCATAAAAAATGCCCAAACGGAAGCATTCTTACATTAATTATTTCACTCTATTCAAAAAGCATATCCCTGCTTGCTTTTTATTATGCCTTCCAGCTTCTACTTTGAAAAACATGTTAAGAAGCTAGAAGGTATTTTTTAAAAATGAAAGGAGAAAAAGAAAAATAAATAATCTTTGAAGCAATTAGAGCCAAAATACAGAATGCATAAATATACATGTACATATTTCTTTATTTGCCCCCTAGATTTAACTTCCTATTTTCTTCCACCTCCCTTTTTGGCACAGAACATGAAGCATCTTTCCTTCCTTGAGCTTCAACAGCAGGCAAATGTTTGCCCCAGAATTGAATCAGATTCTGTTCTGTAGATTGATTGGCAAGAGTTTTCATAAAGGGGTGGAGTCCCCAGAGGGCAAATACATAATTTCCATAATCCATTTCTTCTCTCCCCCCATCCTAGGAACCTAAGTCTATTTCTGAACCATTTCGTCTGAGAGTAATGATTAGCAGTGCATTGCAAAAAACAAAACACTGTCATCATTGCTTGGTGGGGTCTGCAGTTGCACTTGTAAAATTACCAAGAATATAATTTTACTGTGGGAACAAAGAACATATGTAAAGTAAATATTGTTACAGATTTTGAAGTTTCAGGGAAAAAATTTTTTTAAATTTGAATATTATATGAAACCACGAGAAAGAGAATTTAAAATGTGTTCTCAGGGTACCTCCCTTCACTCTGTTTGCTGTAGCTGAGGTAAATGTTGTCATTTTGTGGAGGAAGCTGGAGCATGGGCAGGATCTCACAGCCTTGAACTTAAAGCATTTTTAAAAACTTAAGGTATCCCCCAGAAATGAGCCTCAGTAGTAGAGTCTAGAAATCCATCTCTAAATGAAAAACAAATATGCTGCCTTCATTAGACTTTAATATTAACAAATCTTGTTATACTAATATTAAAAATGATCTTTAAATTTAATTCATCTTTAATGGGAACCAGGAATAAGAAGGTGAAAATAAGTCTGTGACAATGTTGTTTGTACTTGCGATTAAAATGTTGACTATATCCTGCATGCCTGAGGAGAGGCCCTGGCTAATTTTTCGTCAGATCTGCACGAGTATGGAGCTGTGATGAGCTGAAGGGAGTGTGCAGTGTAACCTGCACTGATTTTGCCACACTTCAAAGTGAAGTCAGTGCAGTCACATCCTAGCTTCCAGGAGTGGGGTTTCAGAAAGCATCGCCCGACCAACAGCACAGCTACATGGCAGAAAACCACAGCCCTTTGCCTTTGCCAGTGAGCTCCACAGGCTCTTCTCAGGCACCAGGCAGAACTTCCTGGCTCAGATTTTACCTCCAGTCCTGACAGTGCCAGCAATGTGATTGATCATAGCACAGCACATTAGTCAGTGTAAATTAGAAGAGGGGGCTGGGATGCCAGAGGATGAAGGACAAAGTTGCAGATGTGAGAGGCAGCAACAAGACACAGCAATGAAACTCCTGTACGGTAATTGATGTCATTAAGATGAGCCTGAGTCATCAGGGAAAGCTAAATTATGTGCTTAAATTTGACTTTAAAAAGAAGGATAGTATACTAGGAGTCCCCAAACCTGGCCAAATAGCAGAATGACCTTACATATTCTGATTCAATAAGTATGGGCTAGATGTGCCCAAGAACATGCACTTTTAGCATGAGTTTTAGTAAGTTTAGATTTAGCTGATCTATAGAACGGTATTTGGGAGTGTTTATGCACACATTATCTCATTTTATAGATGAGAACACTGGCACATAAAGGTTAGATGATTGCCCAATGTCATCTGAGTTATCCAACTTGAGCGTCCCTTCTCCGAAAAGCTTGAAACCAGGATTGTTTTGAATTTGAACACTTTAGTGTTTGGAACATTTGCATATACATAATGAGATATATTGGATAAAGGTCTCAAATCCAAATAGGAAACGGATTTGATTCATATACAATTTATGCATATAGCCTGAAGGTTACTTTCTGCAATTTTTTTTTTAATTTTGTGCATGAAACGAAATTCTTAGGCTATGGAATTTTCCATTTGCGGTGTCAAGTTGGTGCTCAAAAACTTTCGGATTTTGAAACATTTTGTATCTCAGATTTTCAAAATAGAGACTTTTGAAAATCTGAGAATTTTTATTTACTTGTAGTAATAAAATAATTAAAAGTTAATAAAGCTAATAAAAATAATTTTTAAAACCCCAGAGGTTCAACCTAGGCTACCTCCAAACAGGTAGTTCCAGGGTTCTTCTGTTCCTTTTAGCTCCTTGAATCCTTTGGTTGTGTTGACTCTGGGTTTCTGATCTTCTAACCTGGAGTTCTCAGAATATATAATATAGGAATTTGTAGAAATGAAAACTTTCAGTTCTTACCCTAACATTGTGAGCTGGAATCTCTGGAGTGGGACCTAGCAATCTTTTAAAATTAACTCTCTAGAAATTCTCATATACTCTGAAGTTTGAAAACCATTGCACTAACCCACTTCAGACGTAAAGTTTTAAGGAGAAAGTATGGTGTCTCATTTGGCTGCTCTCAGAAGCACCCAATCGTCTTGGTTTCCAGAAAGGAACAGAGGACCCCCAGATCTCTTCCTGTGCATTTCGACTCTTTGTTGGGAATTCCTCCAAATCCACAGAATCCATTGTGTTCAAGTCCTTTTCTTTAATCCCCCCACCCAAATAAAACCAGAAACCAACTCTTGGGAACCCCATTCCCAAAATTTAGGATGGAAAACTGATAATGCTTTCTTTCTCTTTTTTCCCCCCAATTATTTACTAAGATGCTCATAATTTTTCTTGCCATGGAAAGGCAAACCACTTCCCAGCTCTGAAATCTGTACATGCTTGAGAATAAGTTAAAACCTATCTCAGTCATCTGTGTTTTAGAAAACTGTGATCATTCTCTCAATTGAAAACTTTGCTTCAGTCTTCCATACCCAAATAATTTGAGCATATCATCTTCTCTACCCTTTTTAACTTATATGTATGTATATGTGTGAATAAAATCATTTCTTCATGACCTATGTGGGACCAAAAATGGTACCGATATAAGAATAATTCAGAATAACTTATCTTCAAGATGCGTCCTATCTGTTGTGTGTGGGAGCCATCCCCCCCTCTAATCAGTAATGAGTGGAATTAGAGTACATTACCTCCTTCTGCTCGTCTGGTGTGGTAACTGAGGCCTCAGTCCTGCAGTAACTCTGAGAGTTCCCCAGTGGAGCTCCAGTTACCCGTAGTGTAATTGTTGAACTTCCGTTACTGTCTTCTTTCTCTTCCTTGCCTTTCTTACCTTACTCTATGCATGTGTCCTGGGACAACTTCCCACTGGAGTCCTTGTGTTATGATTTATATCTAGATATCTCCCTAAAACCTCATGCACACATAGGAGGGAATTTGGGAAAGTGACTGGGTCATGTGGGTGTGATTCTCATCAGTATAGATTAGTCTACTGATGAGTTTATAGATAAATGTCATATTGAGAGGCAAAGTTTGGTTAGAGGAAGTACTCACTTGGGGTGTGGCTGTAAAAGGAATATGTCCTTCCTCTTCATCTCTCTCTGTTTCCTGACTACCATGCCTTGAGCAGGCCTTCTCTGCCATGCCCCTCTGCTATGCTGCCCTGTCTTAGAGCCAGCCAACCATGGACTGAAACATCTACAAACTGTGAGCCAAAATGAGTCTCTCTTCCTTTTACTTGTGAATGTTGATAATTTTGTTCCAGTAATGAGAGAGAAACTGACAATTTGACTTGGGATCTGTTCTGGGGGACCCCAAACTAAAACAAGACCCCATTCACCAAAGAGTTTAAAAATGACTAGTCTAATGTCAAATAAATCAGAAGTTTCAATTCATTCCTAATATAGTAAATGTTCTTCAGGATTGGCCAAAAGTTATAAAAGGACACGTGAGAACCACACATGATGGTGCATGCCTGTAATGAGCACTCTTAGAGGATGAGGCAGGCAGATCACGAGTTTGAGTCCAGCAGGGCAAGTTAGCAATTTAGTGAGACCATCTCTCAAGATAAAAGGAAAGTCCAAGGCCCTGAGTTCAATTTCCATGAATGCAAAAATGTGTGAGTGAGTGAATGAATGAATGAAATGAAGGACTTCCCCAAGTAAAAAACAAAAGGAGGGACTCATCTTAGTATTTTTAAACATTTTTACCCTTTACCTAATGTCATTTCCTGAAGTCAAACCCACAGCTCAGAGGACAGAGGAGATTTGCAAGCATTATTTCTGTTTGATGAGGGAGAAAGTGGCATCAATCCTCTGCCACAGCGAGAGGCCGAGCCTCTTCCAAGCCTGTGCTTTGTGAGACACTGGGGAGCTGTCCTGCCGTGCCTGTGACAGAGCAGCCGGCCAGGCAGGGATCTGAACATTACATATTTGCTTGCCTGCCTGCTCCGCACTGAGTGGAGTCTAACATGATAGGAAGTGTTTGTTATATTATTTACTATGTGTCTCTAATCTAACCTTTTTATGTGTATGGGCTTCCTACAGAGTGAGGAGACAAATCTACTCCCAGAAGAGATGTTACAAGAATGTTAGCTGAAATGTTGAATAACGATAAATTCCTTTGAGTTCCTTGCAACGTTCTAATCCACCATGATGAAACTTTCATGTTTTGTCAGCTATTGTAATTTTGCTTTCACAAATGCAATACAAATTCTTCCCATGTAAGTGACTTTCACGTTCAGCAGCAACTTTCAGGAAAATTCTACTATTGTGATTTTAGATGGCATGTGTTTTAGGAGCTCTATAAAACACACACACCTAAAAGGTTTATATTTGAATTCCTTTCATTTTAGTCAGCCGTAGACAAGTTTTAGTCTACATTTTTAAATAATTGACTCCATTATATTTGATAAAATATAGGTTAGTTCTGAAGGCAATAGTTAGCACTTACATAAAAAGCTTTTTTTTTTCTTTTAATCTTCAGAAAGCTTGTAAACCTGAAACAATTTTCATGTCCCTGTGAGGCAAGTAAGAAGCTGTAGAATTCCTAGTTTTTATCAAGGGATACTGAGGAACAGAGTTGGGATCTGAGGATACGGAACATGGAGCTCTTAAAGGGGGAGGTGGTCTTTACTCAGCTGAGTGAAAGTTGCTGCCTTTTGTACACTTCTCCTGGGCATCTGTTGGCATAAACATCCAGGCTTATAATAATTGCAGAGGTTAGAAGCCATAATTAAAGCTACATAAAATTAATTGATGGACATAGAAAGATTTATGTGGCTTGAAATAAAAGCACTTTCAAGTAGATTTATATCTGTGACTTGTCAATTTTGTGTGGGGGTGGGTCATTTTGAAAATGAGATAAGGATGCAATTATTCAAGTGTGCATTCTCTGAGCTACTGGTTTACACCAAAGCAGGATAAAAGAGGGCCACTGGAACCACACCATCGTAGATATCTACCATGAGCCATATCACTGTGTTAAAAATTACTCTAATCTGTGACAAACTACTGAAAGTCTGTCAAACCAGTACCTTTATGTTTAATAGATCACCTTGCTATTTCCCAGTATAAAAATGTATCGTACCTAGCTAATTTTCTTAGACTGATTTCTCCTTGATTTTGAGGTTCTGCCCAGAAGCCAAAGAATACAAGTGACCAGTTGAGGAGTATAATGAAAACAGAAGAAGATTCTGCCCCAACACTTGCGTTGCTGGCAGAAGGAGCGTGTTGACATAGGACAGATAAGGTATGGCTCACAACAGTCTTTGTAGGAAGTGTGAGTATCAGATATAGCTTGCAAAACAGAGGGTAACAATTTGCATTTCCAGGCAGGACAATTATTGCCTAATAATTGTCTAAGTAGATATAATTTCACTAGTTATTCTCTACCTTTTATTTCTTTTTTTTTTTTTTTTTTTTTTTTTTTTTTGCGGCACGGGGGATTGAACTCACAACCTCGCACGGGGGATTGAACTCACAACCTCGCGCCTGCCAGGGCAGACGCTTAAGGCACTGAGCCAAATTCCCAGCCCTGGTTTTTTGAGGCAGGGTCGCACTATGTAGCTCAGGCCGGCCTTGCGCTCGTGTTGTAGCCCAAGCCGGCCCCAAACTCACAACGCTCCTCCTACCTCAGCCTCCCCAGTGCTGGGATTAAAGGCGTGCGCCACCACGCCCGGCTCTCTACCTTTTATTTCATTATTTGAGTGACCACTCTTGTTAATTTTCCTAGCCCATGTAGATTTCTTTGAAATTCTAAACATGTTCTATAGAGTGGTTTCTTAAGAGAGTTTTTTGCAAAGATTGTCTAAAAGAATGAACACATCATGTTACCTTAGCTTTCAAATCTCTGAATTGATAAAATTAGTGTGAAGATTGTTAACTTTTTATAAAAATATTCATTATCCTCTATAGTTTTTATCACAAACTCAAACACATATATGTAAATGTCTCGACTTGGATCACCTCAAGACAAACATTTTATCATGGTAAATGTATATGAATAGTAATGCTGTGCAAATTTCAGGGGGGAAAAAAAAACCCATACCTCTCCCCCAATTAAGAAAACACATTTTCCAGATGGAACCAGGTGGTTCCGAATGTGACTGGTATTTCCGGTGAGATTGTGTTGGAATTTTGAGTACAAGAGCAATCATGCCTCACTAAAAGAGGGAGCTATCTTCACGTCTCTATTTGCATAATTGATCCAGTATGCAGTAAGTCCTGTAGCAGATGAGCACTCTGGGGATACCTTGTTTGTCTCAGCACATTCAGTGTCTGGGAAGCATTGCCCATCAAGTCCTCTAGGACATCATCCTTCCTAAAGGAATTTCCAGGAGCTCAAGGAAACTTCTTAAACTAATGATAACATAATCAGCGACATAAAAATGTTTCTTTTGGACACATTTGACATGTTATAATGATAGAGTGTTTATGACTCAAAGTCACCCCCCTCTGCTGCCACTGCTTTATTTAGAGACAGCAGGCAGCTTAGGGAAGCAGGCAGCTGCAAAAGTTTCCTACCAAGATGAAAGTCGTGAAATTCTTACTAAACACGGCTTGGCCATCAATGATGAAACAGATCTGGATTCTTGGGGCTGTGGCTCACAGAGGCACCATTGTCCCCATCTCCCGTCTGAATATTTTAAGGTCAGGTGGCAATTCAGAGACAAGCAGGTAGAAATCTCAAAAAAGAGATACGGTTTTATTTAGCCTAACTATGTTTGAGAAAAGTCCATGCTTGTGGTCGGTTTACATTTTCTATCAAGCTATTTGTGGTGTCTGTATAGAAACCATCACCTTGTCAGGCTATGGAGCCAATCAGGCATACACACATGCCAAAATGACACTCTTCTGACACTTCCAGAATGTGAGCGGTGGTGGCCATACACTTTGAAAAAGTTTTGCCAGAGATGCAAATGTAGAAATGCCTGCCAGTAAACAAAGCAATTAAATTCTTCCAAGGGTAATTGTGACACATTCATATGCTGTACTGGGAATAACTTTGATGTACACAAAAGTAAGGGACTCCTCTGAAGCCTGAGAAAATTACCTTCAAAGTGAAAGAAGGAACGAGCCAAGCATGGGGCGCTGCCCTTGCCCCAAATACCTACTTCTGAGAATGGTAGATGGGGTGTTCAGAGTGAAGATGCCAGAGGCTGAGCAGTGAGTCCAAAGGCCAGAGGGTGGAGGACCTTATTTACATATCAAAGAGCTTAGAATTTATACCATTTAGTCCACAGATTATAGGAATCTGCTAAAGAAATAAAATAGGCAAAAGTTAAGATCAGATCTACCATTTCAAATTCTTTGTAGCCAGGATAGCTTTCTCAGAAACATAATTAAAAGAAAGCAAAAGAAGTTAGGAAGCTGTTTCTAATTCAGGTGATTGAACAGTGATGTCATTTGACAATTTAGAAAGGAGAAGGAACAGGATTCAGAGAGGGTATAAAATAGTTCACCAGGCAGTATTCTTGGAATATTCACATAGAGATGTGAGTGATTGACTGTACACATGAAAAAATTCAAGGAAAACACTGCCTAAATAATTAATGTATGTAGAATACTTAAAACAGTAGGCAGCTGTTAGTCAATGGGTATCAAGTTTAAGTTAGGTTAAGTAAGTTGTGGAGATTTGTAGTACAGCATGGTAACTAGTTAATAATAATATATTTTATACTTGAAAACTTCTAAGAGAACAGTCCTTACTCAAATGATAACTGGCTGAGGTGCTGGATATGTCCATTAGCCTGAATGTGGTAGTCATTTCACAATGTATACATGTATCGAAACACGTTGTATACTATAAATATAAATTTTAATTTGTCAATCATATATCAGTAAAAAACACCTGAGAGTTTTTGGCACATAATATTCCCTAAATAAGTGTGAATTCCTAGTGATTACTATGATTACACTCTTTCATGGAGTTTTTTTTCCTTAAAAGCTCTTATTCATGTTTGCAATTACAAATTCATTGTGTGACTATTTGACTACCTCTTTCCTATTTAAGGGCAAATTCCACAAGGGCAGGGACTACATCTGTTTTAGTTTCCCCACATTTGTTTTTATTTTTTATTATTTTTTTATTTTATTTTTTTTGTTGGGGGGGTAATGAGAATCGAACACAGGGCCTTGAGCTTGCCAGGCAGGCACTGTGCCACTGAGCTACATCCCCGGCCCCACATGTGTTTTTAAAATGGGCTTACTTTTCTATAAATTTAGACTTCCAGAAAAGTTGTGAAAAATACTACTTAGAATTGTTATTCATTTTTCTTCTCAGCTCCCTGTTAACATCTTATACAACCGTAGTACAATTTTAAAACCAAGAAATTAACACTGATAAACGTCCTTAACTAAACTCTATACTGTATTTTGAATTTTCAGTATTCCTTTCATACAGAAATCCTCCCCTTATCTGTGTTTTCATTTTCTGGGATTTCAGTATCCAAGTTCAATTTCAATCCAAAAACATTAAACAGAAAAATTGCAGAAATAAGCATTTCATAAGTTTGACATTTACCATTATGACTATTGTGATGAAATCTCACACAATTTCACTCTGTTCTGCCTGAGATGTAAATTATCCCTTTGTCCAGTGTATCCATGAATTATATGCTGCCCACCCATTTGTCACTTTGTAGGTCTATTGATCTATTGTCATGGTATCACAACCCTTGTGGTCAAGTAACTCTTATTTTACTTAGCAATGGCCCTAAAGCATCACATGGGTAGTGATGCTACCAGTTTGGATTTGCCAAAGAGAAGCTATAAAGTGCTTCATTTCAGTGAAAAGACAAACATATAATAAGATGCTATAAGAGAAAGATAGAAACCACACTCATGTAACTTTTATTATATTATATTGTAATATTGTTCTATTATTAGTTATTATTTTTAGTCTTTTATTATGCATAGTTTGTAAGCTAAACCTTATCATACATACATATGTATAGGAAAGAACATAGTATATACAGGATTTGATGCTATCCACAGTTTCAGGTCTCTGCTGGGGACCTTGGAACATATGCCCCGTGAATAAAGTGGGATGAAGCTAAGGGGTGAGGGCATTGTATGCTCTTTTTCTCCCCAAGGATCCATTCCAGGATCTTTCGCTGCATTTGACTGATATTTCTAAGTCTCCTTTAACCTGAGTTGATTCTTCAGCTTTCCTTTATCTTTCATGACTTTGACACTTTCGAAAAGAAATCATCTTCAATACCTCCTTCGTTGGAATTTTTCTGATGGTTTCTCATGAATATATTTTCATTGTATCTTTGGAAAGAATACCACAAAAGTGATGTCATACCATATCAGTGCTTCCTCTCAGGAGATACCTGACATTTGTATGTCTCATTGCTGGCATGGTTGACTTTAATCACTAGCTTGAGGAGGTCTGCTAAATTTCTCCATAAGAAAGCTAGTATTCTATTTTGGACCACTACTGTTGTCTGCAACTCTTAGTGTAGTACCCAACACATAATTGACTCATACATATTTGTTTATGAATGAACAGATGTTGATTGGTTGAATTTCTGTCTTTAAAGGAGGGCAGCTGAGCAATACATTGCCTTTCTGCCTGCCCAAGTTTAGCTCCTATTAGGAGCAATGGCTTTATTAGTTTCCAGAATTTTCTCTGAAAAGAGTGAGTAGGTTCACTACTTCTCCCCTTATACGACATCCATGCTGGACTTACAAAACACATAGGCATATCATTATGCTTTTGTGGGGAGGGAACTCAAATCCCTTTGTAGGAAGAGGGGATATTTGAGATGAGGTCACATGGTTTTGGAATTTAGAATCCTGAGAAAACAAAGGTCAATCTTTCATTTCTTTCTTTTCCCCTTATAAACTTGGTGATTTTTTATTGCTATATGTTCACAATACATGATATATTCATCTTGGAAAATGAATATACATATGAATATATAATACGAATTTTAATATATACAGATGAATATATAAAAGATTATAGAAATAAAAATATAGATATATAAATACAAATAAATAGAAATATCTCTCATTTTAACCACTTTACTTTCCCTTCCTCTCCTGACCTTTCTCTCACCTCCCCACTTCCAATACCCTTCCCATCTCCACAAAATATTTCCTTTGAACCAGTTTCTTTCCTTGAAGGTAAAGGCAGATCCCACATTTCAAGAATTCTTCAGTGACTAAAAGTTTTGTAGGCAGGAGTTCCACTAAGCTCTGTCGGGCTTTTGTATAAATACCTGAGTCTTTAGAAATAGTTGTGATAAATATTACACATTCCTCTATTTCTATAGTTGAAGGGAAAAACATCTAAAATACTCTTGCCTCAAATCCCAATTTACTCAGTAATTAATCTGAAATGAAAACTAATTTCTTTGCTTATTTTGACAAATATTTTAAAACAAAGGGGTTACTTTAATTTTTTAACTGACTTGCTAATCTATTTTTGATGACACTAATCTTTTCTGGCTGGAGGCAATAGCTGAGTGGCCTCCCCATCACCGTTGTTCAACCTAGACTCCCTGGAGCCAGAGGTTCAAATCCCAGCCGGGTCACCCCAGCGGAAGGCTGATAAATTGAGTGCCTTGTGATGCAGTCCTGACAGGGAGGCAATCTTTCAGCAAAACCCTTGAAAGCTTATGTTTTCTCTGGACATTAATGATCCCCAAATAAAATAGCCTACGTGTCGCAAGCATACTTCTCATTAGTCTTCTAAGCGCCAATGCATGAGAGAATGTTTACAATAGCGGGGGTGGGAGGGCTGGGTGAGGTTAAATGTTAAAAAAGACTCGCTATGCCAAATGCTAGAAGATCCCAAATAGGTGTAACGGGAGGGCTATTCACTGGAAGCCACAACAGCACGCTCAAACCTTCTCCCTCCTCAGCATACATGTGATCCCAGGCCTTCTCCCATTCCGTAGTTCTTCCGAACCAGATAGGAAAATATGCTCAGTATGTTAAAGAAAGAAATGTGCCACAGATATGGAGCCCCAGTAGAAAGGGTGAAAGTGAGAATCGTGAACCAGCTCCTCTAGTCTCTTTCATTCTGTTTCCGTTATCTGTACCTTTCCCTCCACACCCAGGCAGGCACAGTGAGCTTGTGTGGGAGCACACAGCATGAAAGTGTCAGGGGGCTCATGGTTCCCCAACATATGTTCAGTAAACATGAGATTACATGGAGGAGAAAACCCAGCCAGCATGCTGTAGTCCTGGGGTAAGTAAATGCACAAGTCAGTTTCACTTCACAAATCCCTCCTGTGAAAGCTACGCAGTTTGAATTGATCTTCCTTTAATTGCATTTTACACACACACACACACACACACACACACACACACACACATGTAATTCTAAATATCAGCTAGTTGATGTGCCATTACACATATATATAGATCTAGTGCATGCACATTCACATGTACATTTTGTATTGGATAATCTTCCTGGGTGTATGTTTTATATCTAAAATGATCAACAGAGTAATTGTCCAGAATCAGAAGTCTAATGCATTTGTGTTATTTGTGGACTATGAAAATAGTTATTCAGTTGTTAACTGAATTAACTATTCTTTCTGGGGTTCAGTTCATTTATTTTTCATTCAAGGAATGTTAATAAATACTTATGACATTCAAAGTAGCATTCTGTTCACTTTGCCTCTGTTTAAGTTACAGCATGTGTGTGTGTGTGTATGCACACAAAAACATGACAATTCACCTAGACATTAACCTTCCAAAGGGCAAGGATGATGACCAAAGAAGAACAACAAAAGTTATTGACAGATGAGTAACTTTGGCTGCACTGAAAATAATAGGAGAACTAGATTTCAATATTCCAACAGTGACAAAATAGAATCATTGTTCATAAAAGTATGAAAAAATTAAAATATGCTATATGACCTCTTTTAATTACATTTGTTCTAGAGTCAGCCCCAAATGGAGTGAATTGTATTTACAATGGAAAATATTTATTAAAGGCACTGGGAAAAATTTCCTGACTGGAAGTCTTGTGAAAGAATAAAATACTATCTTCTTTTTCAAAGGGTATATTCTTGCAATTTAAAAGCTGAGAACTATAAAGATTATCTAATTCATCACCTCAGTCTTTTAAGGGGTCATGTACTCCTTTTAGAATTCAATTAAAACTGTAGACTTTCCTCTTCAGAAAAAAAAATCACATACAAAATGTGGTATAGTATTTTACTGGGTTTATAGACACCCTCCTTATCTCCAACTAAAACTTAAGGCTATGAACTCTCAGGTTCATTCAATATTCCCACTCTATAGATAAATAAACTGCAGCACACAGGGTAGCTGATGCTATGGACCAAATTGTATATCCCCAAATTTATATGTTGAAGTCCTATCCTCCAGTAGCTCAAAATGTGACTATTTGGAATTAGGTTATGGAAAGAGATACTTAAGGTAAGATTATTCAGTGAGCCTTAATTCAATATAACTACTGCCCTTATAAAAAGGAGACAGTTAGACAAAAATATACACAGAAGGACAACCCTGTGAAGTCACAGCAAGAATACAGATACCTAAAAGTAAGAAAAGCCTTAGAAGACGCCTTGATAATCTGAGACATCCAGCCTCCAGAACCAAGAAAATCAGTTTAAACCCTCCATTCTGTGGCATCTTACTATGGCAGCCACAGCAGACAATACAGGTTGGAATCCCAAGTCATTTAACTAATGGTCAAGTCAAAAATGATGTCCCATTTCTCAGACTTCCTTCAAATCCAGTTTTCTTTTTCTACTATTGTATGTCTTTGAATGGAAAGTGGTAGGCCAAAACTTTTGATCTTTTAATATTACTCTCCTTCCACAAACCATATTATATGATTCAGTTGTGAAGGTAAAAGATTAAAATGACTTTTATCAAATCTTCTAAACACTTATGAAAACATAGAAGAAAAGTCATTCCACTTATTCATTAGAAGCATTCTAAGTAAGATTGTTTTCAGCGCTCACATATCTTTAACATTCCTTGTAATTGGTGAGTCTCCCCACGCCAAATACCTACCATGCTAGGATGGATTAGAGTAAGTCCTTTTCCACTGCAGGTTAGAACAAATCATTGTAATTAGCAAGAGTTATGATTGAGTATAGGACCACATCTAAGGAGTCCCACCATATCACAATCATGTTAGCACACAGGTGTAATTTAGTGACTTAGAAACTAGATTCCAAAATAAAAACATCTACATTTGAATCCCTGTTCCTCTACTAATTAGAGTAGTGAAGTTGGGTGAGTTTCTTACCCTCTATAAGGATTGATGTCCTCACCAATAGTATGGGGATAATAATAGTATCTATCACATGGACTTACTGTGGAGGGTTAAATAAAATAATTAGTATTATATGCTTTGCAAAGCATGTTCCCAAATTAAATATTAAATATACAAATATGCAAACTTATAAAAATTTTTTCAAAAGCTAAAATTGAACATAGACATAGAAAAACCTAAAACTGGCTAAGAAAAAAAAAGATAAGTAAAAAAATCTATGTGACTTAGCACTATACAATTATTTTAGGTCCTATACATAAAGTGAAAATCAAAAAAGAAAAAATATTGATAAATTAAACTTCCTTGAAATTAAAAACTTTCATTAAAAAGATATTGTTATAAAACTTTACTATTAATGAAACATTGCTGCTAATACTAGTAAAGGTAAGCCCCAGACTGAAAAGTATTTGTAAAATGCATATCTGATAAGGGACTTGTATCTAAAACACTTTAGGATTTCTTACAATTCAACAAAAAGACATCAAATAATTGAGTTTTTAATAGTACAAAATATTTGAATAGATATTTCATCAAAGAAGTCCCTTGCATGAAAAATAAATGAATGAAAAGATACTTTTTATCATTATTCATCATGGAAGTTAAAATCATACTAAGAGTATACTTCACACCCACCAGAGTGACTGAAGTGAGAAACACTAACAACACCAAGTGCTGGAGAGGATGTAGAACAACTGTAACTCACACTCCATGGAAGGAAAGGAAAATGGTGCAAGCACCTTGTAAATTCATTTTTGAGTTTCTTAGAAAGTCACATATATCACCAACATGCACCCCACCCATTGCACGCCTAGTCTTTTATCCCAGAGAACCAAAAACTTGCAACTCAGATGTTGCAAACAGCCTCATCGTGATAGCGTATGCTGAGGTTAGAAAGATAAACATCAAAGCAATCAAAAGAATCTTTTGGTTGTAATAGATATGTTAATGCATTTTCCATGTGTGCGTTAACTACTTTTGCATCGCTGGAACAAAATACCTGAAACTCACAATTTAAAGGAGGAGAGGTATATTTTGTTTCACAGTTCAGAAAGTTCAGCCAATGCATGATTTCCTGACTCCAAGGCAGAAATGGCAGGGTGGAAGGGGATAATGGAAGAGCGCTTCTCAACGTGCCACAGCCAGGAAGCAGAGAGAAGGGAGGAGCTCAGTACAAGAATACACGTTTCCAGGTCATATCTCCAGTATTCCTTCCCCTCCAAACAGATCCCACCTTCTAACGCCACTATAAACTATGAGCGCATGAATGGATTAATTCCCCAAAAAGTATGACACCCCTGTGATTCAGTCATTTCCCAAAAGCCCCACCTCTGAACACATGAAACTTTTAGGGATTACTTTAGATTTAAACCATAACAGTATGATCAGTTTCACGAATACATATGTATATATCTGCCAAAAATCTAGGTACTCAGGTACCTAAAGTAGATACATTTTCTTTCACATAAATTTTGCCTCAATCAACTTTAATTTCACAAAGGAGTAACATCATCCTTGGAATCAAAACATTGAAGCATGTGTCCAAGCTCAGAATTGAAAGCCATTTGCATGTTACTGAAAGTTTTGGATTTAATTGTCATGGAACAAATTGTCTGTAAATGGTCTGGTTATATGAGATGTTACATACTTCAAGCTAATATATTAATGGCATACAGCACAGAATTTTAAGTCAGAACTGCATATTTGACAGGAACTTTACAGCCTTGCTCTAGTATTTACTAACTATGATCTTAGACAAGTTATTCTGCGTCTCTTGTTTCCTGGTCTCTGAGAAGTCAATATGAATGTGAATTTCATGTATTTGCATAAGAACAGTGCTTGTCAAAGTGCCTGGTACTTGGTGTGAGGATTATATAAGCATTTGTTACTTCCTTAGGCAGTTGGTGGAGCAATGTTATTATAAGCATAAATGAAAAGCTCAAATCTGAGTACTGCTACAGTAATTTAACTAAGGTACTTTGAGTGACCCAAAGTTGGATGACATTGTCTGGTGTGTTGATTTGTTGGGGTTGCCAAAATAAAGTATCACAGTCTGAGTAGTTTCAACAATAGAAATTTATCTTGTTACAGTTCCAAATGCTGGAAGTTTAAGAATAAGGGTTTTCTTGAAAGCTCTCTCCTTGACTTGAAGATGACTATTTTCTCCCTGTGTCTGCACATGGCCTTTTCTTACATACATACTTCTGCATACATACTTCCTCTTCTTATTGAGATATTAGTCCTATTGGGTTAGGACCCACGCTAATGACTTCATCCTACCTTACTTGCCTATTTAAAAAGCCTGTCTCCAAATATGGTCACATCTGAGTTACTAGATGTTAGAATTTCAGTACCTGAATTTGAATAAGGGTACAAGTGAACCTGTATTGAATGATTCCCTGCTTATGAGAATTTCAGTGCTAAAACTGAAAAAGTCTTGGGCAAGCTGCCATGGGAGATCACCTTAAATTTCCCTCTTCTTCATGCCTAAATTTGCACATGAATAAATTAATGACTATGGTAGAATCTACCACCAACTGTTGTTTTAAGAATTGAAAAGAAAAAACATATTTGAAGCACTTGGAAATTTACCTAGCCAATAGTATAAAGATTTATTATTATGTAAATTTAGTAAAACTAAGATGTTACCTGGGATTTGAAATTAAGGACCTCAGGATACCTTGAAGGTCAATGAGCTCAAGGACTTCTTGTTAACTGAAATGTCAAGAAGTATAATAAATCAATAGGGGAATAAGATAATCAAAGTTTTTGCAATTTACCAAAAGATGTAGTAGGGTTAATTCTTACCAGCCTGAAGTTTAGATTGTCATACTTATTCTAATTTAAGGAGCACACAGCCAAAGAAATGAGAATGACTTTAAATATTTCCATGAACTAGGATAGGGCCGAATTCTCCATTTTTAGTGAATAAACTTGAAAAACAAACAAACAAACTGGGGATGAATGGAGCACTATGTCTTAATTACAGCTCAAATGCTTTATGTTCAACTGATGGCAGATTTCTGCAACTATTGCTAAGTTCTTATTTTACAGACCTTTCATGGTGTCACTATATCCTTGATGTAATGAAGAATAAATGAAGCATAGATGTCTCTGAAAAGATCTTGCTTCTTCAATTCAGCCATTACTGAAATGAATCTCTTTGTTAGTACAAAAAAAAAAAAAATCCCTGCATTACAGTATATGTGACTTTGAATTCCAAGAAAATCTCTTTCCCTTTTATGGGAGCCTATTTGTCATTCCCATGATGTAACATTGGTCACTCCAAAAAGGATCCAGATCTTTAAAGAGTAAGACCAAACTGATAAAGCACATATTTACCACTCATGTAGCAGGAATAAAGCAAGCCTAAAAACTTTATTTTGATTAATCAAAAAAGAAACCTCATCTCCCTCACTAGAATAGCAAGAAATATCTGAGCACAGCTTTTTGGCTCTGGTTGTAGATGACAGGAAGGGCTTGTACAGTGGCTGAAGCTCCCTTGGGATGGATTCACTGGGGATTCTGGTGAGTGATATTATGAACATATCAGAAAACTTGTACATTTTGATTAGAAGGACTTTGAATGTCAGATTATCCTTGAATGAGGTATCATACTGCAGAGAGAGGATATGTGTTTACTTTCCCTGTCTTCCTGATGTTTACTGTGACATTCAATAACACATATGCAACAGGCAGATGTCAAGTTGCACAGCCACAGCGCATGAGTCCCAGACCACAGAAGACTGAAGCCTCTTTGGGTTTATTCTTAGGATAAATACTCAAGACCTTCATCGCTTACATAGGGCCGCAAAATCTGACCCTAACTTCTTTCTCGTTCCCTCCACTTGTACTCTAGACACATCATAATCTCATCCATTGTTATAATTTTAAATATTATGCATACACCAATGATTCCAAAATTTTTATCACTAGCCATGAGCTCTTTCCTGAGTTGTAAACCATGTATTCAACAACCTATTCAACATATTTCCTTCAATAGCCATTAGGTATCTTAGATTCAGTCTGTCTATTTTAAATTTTGTTCCCTACAGCAGACTTTGAAACAAAAATTTACTTGCAAATTATTCATTTAGAAGGTGGTAACAGGGAACACTAGAGAGGGAGTAGGGATTAAGAGAAAGGCAAGAATCCCATTAAAGATACATTTTTAAGCAGGTTTCCATTGTGGGGAGTTGGGGCTCAATTCTGCTGGGAAGATCCAGGAGACAATGTAATCTCACCAACAAAGAACTGAGGGATATGGTAGATTCACTTCAGCAGCCCTCCCTGCATTAGCTCTGGGAAGCATGGGAGGATAGAGCTTCCTGACACTTGCAGCTTCCTTACACCACAGGCTTCAGGGAGCTTTGGGGCAGAGAGTTGTGGGTACTTATTAGTTGGGGGGCTGAAGTTCCATGTGTGAGAATCCTAGTCCCCATTGTGATAGTACTGGGAGATGGGCCTCAGGAGGCAGTCAGGATATGAGGAAGGAGTCCTTAGGAATTAGCCCTTATAAAAACATTAGAGGAAAAAAAAATTAAAGAGTCTATTTCCTTTATCTACTCTGCCATGTGAGGATACAGCAAAACCACAGTCATCTGGAAAGCAGCAAAAGGACCGCTAAAATCCAACCATATAGGTACTCTGATCTCAGATGTGCCGGTCTCTGTAACTGTAACAATTTCTGTTGTTCAAGCTGCTCAGCGTAGGGTATTTTTGTTATAGCAGCCTGAGCGGACTGAAATACCTTCAGCATACATAGGTTTAATGAGTGTTAGGGGTTTATGGGTAGAATATCAACATCATCTGCTACACTGCCCACATGGAACTCTTTTCTTTGGACTTCTACTTCTTAGTTAATGCCATCTTCATTCATCAAGAGGCCCAGGCAAAATTTCAGTGCCATACTTGGTGCCTCTCTTTTTTCTTTTCTACCCTTATCCAGATCCATCCATCATATTAGGACAGTGCCACTTTGAATTGATCTCCTGAATGTGATCACTTCTACAGTGCAAACCAATCACAGTTATGTAGATATTTTTTACTGGTCTTCCCTTCAATTTTATGCCCAAAGCAATATTTTTTTAAATGTAAGTCAATCACATCCTTTCCATTCTTGAAATCTTCCAAAGATGGCCAGATTCCCATCATACTCAGAGCAGAATCTGAGCTGTACACAGTGGCTTACTAGGCCCTCTGAGATCTCTGTCTTCCAGACTTCACCACCTGCCTCTTATGAGCAATATGCTTGAATCACTTGGGCCACCTGGCCCCTCTGAATATGCTGAGTCCCTTCTTCCCTCAATTGCTTCTTACTATTGCTGTCCCCTTCCTAGATTTTGGCATGGGTTTCTCCTTGTCATTATTTATGCCACCTTTTCAGTAGCACCTCTTTAAAGTGGCTTCTTCCAAACATTCTCTCTAAAACAGCTTTGATCCTCAGACAGAAATTCTAACTTTTTGTCCCGCCTAATTTTCTTTTAAGCACTAACTAGCTGAAATTAGGACATTTATTCACCATTTTTAAAATTTTCTTTGTTTCTTTCAACTAAATGCAATCTTCATAAAGACAGACTTTATCTCATTGAATGCTGTATTCAAAGTACCCAGCGTGGACACATAGGAGGGACTCAGAAAGAATCAAACAAAGAGTGCTACTTGCCACTCCCTAGGGCCTTGGCAAAGCTGTTCCCACTGTTGTCTTCTTTACTAACTGACATCCAAGTATTTCTTTCCCATTTCTTATACTTATCCTTCACATATCACCTGAAACATTTTCCTTATACAGGTCTTCCCCCCATCCTGTAATTTAGATCAGCATCTCTCTCAGTTATATATTATTCAAGACTCTCTGTATCTTTCATTAAAACATTTACTCTTTCTTATAATGTGATTTATTCAGGTGATAATTTGACTAAAATCTTCTCTTAAACTGTGAGCTCTATGAGCATAGGGTTTCAGTACACATTTTTTAAAAAATGAATGAAGTGATACAAAGATAAGATCATAAAGAATACTGAATATGGAATGGACTTACAGATGTTTATTAAAAGATATGAGTTTGACCTTGGGCTTCAAAGATGTAAGAAGATACTTAGATTAAATAACATATTCAAAATGCATTCAAGCACAAACACAAAAAAGCTATAGTAAGGCCAACACATAAACACATCTAAATGAACCGCACACTCTGGCATTGTTCCTTTGTGAACTTTTATACATTAATATTTTCTACCTGAGAATGTGAATGCAGTCTTTTGTGCTTTATTGAGGTTTTCCTCTATGGAAATGTATTGACCTATTCAAAGACCACACAGAAATCTCTTTTTGTTCACCATGCTTTGACTCAAGGGTTTAGGCTTTACTGTGGTCTGGGACCCAACTGGATAAGACACAAAGTCCAGAAGATCATTTCTTTTTTATAACTCATAGTATACAATATTGTCTCATTTCACTGAGTTAACAAACAAAGACTGGAGAACAGAATCCATTTGGAAGACTGGAACCAGCTAAAAAGAAGAGACCAGAAGGATAGAACAAAACATAGACATGTAAGAAGAATTAGAAGAAAATTTAAATGAAGCTTTCTAAAATCACGGTACTTGCAGATAATGTAGCACACATATCCATAATCTAGGACATCAAAGTGCAAACAAAATTTTAAACTTGACCTTTTCTTAATTAAGATCTTGTCCTAGAATTGGTAGAGATTTCTTTTAATGAAAAAATATAATCCATGATATGGTGCAGCGAGGTGGTCATTCTTATAAATTTCCATAGAAATTGGCAGACTACCAAAGCTTTTGGCAATATTAGGAATCTTAAATAATTCCTGCCTTATATCACAATCACTTTTTTAAAAACTCTTCTAAGAAAATTTTCAAATGTATGTATAAGGATTTTTAATGAGAAATATTCCTTGCAAAAACTCTTTTAACTGTTAGAAAAGGGAATAAAACTAAATTTCTAATAATGAAATAATAATTCCATAATTCATGGTATGTGTGTAGTAACTGTTACACAACAATTATAAATCTTAATTTTAAAGTACAATAATATGCAAATTTTCCCTAGATATGACATTAGGGGTAGAACAATATTTTTGAAAACTTCTTATAAGTTATAACTTATTTTTGGCAACAAATATTTTATCATACTTATACAATATTTGGTTTGTCTGTTTCGTGATGCTGTAGATTGAATCCCAGTCTTCTCACATCTTCAGCAAGCATTCTGACACTAGCTATGCTCCCAGCCCTAAAATATTTTTGTATATCCTAATTTTAAGTCTTTACATCAGAGTAAATACTGGTTTTAAACAATTAGTGCAACTGTAATTGTTATCATATTATAGTGTCTTCTTGGGACAGCTTATGAAAATAAAGAAAATTGCCCCCTTTAATTTTCTCATTTTGTAACCAGAGAGAGAAAGAGAGAGAGAGGATGAGACAGAGAGAGAGAGAAAGAGGGAGAGAGAGATTTTCACAGAATTTGGGAGCAAGATTATAATGAACTCTGACAGAAGAATAGAGGGAACCAATGATCAGCCTCTTTTCTCTGTTTCACTTTTTTCTTCCATTGGTATCAGCATTGTTCTTGATCTCTCTTTTTCATATCAAGTTCTCTATTTGTGTCTACATGGCAGAAGATAGGTACATAGACAACTCTAAATTTCATATATTAAGATTTTCAGACATTAAAGAATTTCATATATTAAGATTTCAGACATTAAAAAATATGTTGGGGCTGTGGATTTATCTCAGTGTCATAAACTCCTGCCTGGCAAGCACAAGGTCATGAGTTCAATCCCCAGTACCAAAAAAAATTGCTGAATCTTTGTCTTGGTTGTAATTCAAATTGTTCTCTTTTAAGTCAGTTGTGTAATTTTGGGCCACACAAATGCAGTCCAAGAAGATGACTATCAGGGTCTTAACCGTGAACACAGCACTTACCAGAAAACCAGAAGCCATATGAACTGAGGACACCATGATTAGCAGTGTCTATGCAGTAAAGAGAGCACAGTATTACCTGTGTTATGTAGGATGTTTCCATGGTAGGTGTTGATATTTATAATTCAAACTCCCTTCAACCATAAAGAGACTCTCTTGATCTTCATGATGATGTCTTTAGAGATACAGATCCTTTCTGATTGGGTTTCTTTGAACATCAAAATTAAAGATTAAGATCCGTTTTGGTTATTACCCCCGACCTTACTCCTTGGCTTTTTTTTCCACCCTACTTTGACTCCTATTTCACCGTCTTTCTCCTCTTAATATAAGATAATTCCAACTGGTATCTGGGGCTTCATGCTTCTGCATTCATATGGAAGGAGACTGAAGAATGATCCTTCCAACCATTAAATGAAAGTCCCACACATTAATATAATTGGACCATGTTAGGTCATATGCCCATCTCTAAACTAATCATTGCAATTGTGTTGTTGGAGCTAAGCTGAAGTCTGGACATTCTTCCTAACCCTTTGAGTCAGGGGAAAATTTAGTTTTCCCTGAAATACTTGGACCATACAGATGGAGTACAGAGCTTGCAAAGAATGAAAAAGGATCTAAGTTGGCCCCCATTAGCAGGTGTCTATGGTGCTGTTTTTCATTAAATATTAGTGAAAGGAGTGATGGCATCTTTTATATAATTTTCCCTTCCATTTTTAGATTTTCTAGCATAAATATCTAGCACTTATTTAGTCACATACTCCCTTAAGCAATAACAAAAAAAATTTTACCATGATGATTCAACATGTTTTTCTAATCCTCAGTTTCAACTGTAGCAGCACACACTCCCCTACTCCTAATATCCTAATATTTTATGCCCTCCTGAATTTGTTCTTCCTGTTGTCTTACTTAGAATTTCTACTCCTGCCTCCCCATCTCCCCTCTGCCATTTACAATCTGCTTATGCATCATCCTTTTTTGAAGTCTTCGTCAACTGCCTTCCCTACTTCCTCTTTCATAGGCAAATATTGCTAGTTGTATGTATCCTAATAACTGTTTATCCTTAAAGACTAATTTTATACAACTCCTCACATGGTACCTGTCATGCAGGATTATTAAATATGTGTGCAACTTTCCAAAACTGAACATTTTCTAACCTTTGACAAAATTAACCAAAATATTTTGCTTTTTAAAAATAGCCCTGGTAATTCTTCAGTATTAACTAGATATCCAAGTCATGGAAACAGAATTGAAATAATTTAAAATACATGAAATTAAGTAGTTTCTGTCTTCCATGAATGTACTTTGAATTTATAGTTGCTGCATTAGTTGTATCAACTGTGTACTTGTATAAGCAGAAATTAAATATTTCATACTCCAAGAATTTAACTTAAATAGCACAGACTATGCATCAATCAAGGTAGTTTAAACTTCTCAATATGCCGCTGCTATTTGGGCCACTCCATGATTATGGAATCCCCAATGATGACACTCGGGAATCCTCCCGTACCTCCTGGATTATTTATCTCCCGTCCTCAAGGTTAATTCACATGAAACAATTTCTCTTGTTAAATGCCAATTTTGCCCTAAGGTATGAATGTTTAATCCTCATGAAGGTAGTGGGAGTTACATGTGTGCAGTGGTTACAGTCCCTTAACTAATTAGTGGTGAGAGGATGTTAATAAGAGAGTGATTTATATAATACCAAGGAACTGCCAAATAGAGTAAAATCTAATTTAGACCAACTGGTGGAAAGCCAGAATTAACTGGTAAAAAAAAAAAAGTGGAAACTAAAAGATATTCTGAAAGAAATTACATATCACAACCTTCCACCATATTTGCCAATTCAAAGTATATTTTAAGCTTTAATGGAGTAGAGGGCAAAAAAAAAAAAAAAAAAAAAAAAAAAAAGAGGTACCAAGTAGAGATGCTTTAGAAAACTCCTTTGAATGAATAGATAATAGTGATTTTCACTTATGAAATATTTCAACATAAATTACATTTGCAATTGAGACTTTTTTCTGAAACTATTGCTGTCCTACATATTCTATTGCCTGCTGTGGTTTGGAGATGTAACATCCCTCAAGATCAGCATATTAAATGCTAGGTCTCCACCCTGTGATGCTACTGGGTAGTGGTGAAACTTCTAAGCTGCAGGGCCTGATAAAAGATCCTCAGGTCATGTAGGACAAGCCCTTGAAGGAGATATTGGGCCCCAGGTCCTTCTTTGTCTCTCTGTGGCTTCCTGGCTGCCATGATTGAAGCAGTCCCATTCCACCACATGTTTCAGCTGTGGCATATTGTGCCACAACAGGCCTGCAGCCACAGATTACCAAAATCACAGACTGAAACCTCAGAAGTCATGAGCCAAAATAGCCTTTTTCTCCTTATGTATCATTTGCTTCAAGTATTTTGTCATAGTAAGGAAAGCTAACACACATTATTGCATGCTAAAAAGTTCATTCATAAACTTGGTATTAGCAACTCCACTCTCTGAGGTCCCAAAAGGGCAAACAAGTTGCTCCCAGCTAACTGATTAGCTGGTGAAAGAAGACATATAAACACGTCAGAAGTCAGGTGAGCATTAGTCATGCTCTTGTCTTTCACGTATAATACATGTTGACAGATTACTTACTATGTTCCAGTCACTGATCTAGGCACTGGGGTGCAAAAATAGGTTTCATAGGCCAGATTGGAGTCTGGGCTTGATTAAAAGTACTTGGGAATCCCCTAGACAGTTTTAATTAACAAGATCTGATTTTATTTCTATGAGTAAACTTGGCTTGGTTAGACCCAAACTACAGAGAGCTCAATGAATCATATTTCCCAGACCATAAAATCATTTGGGCCTATGAGAGCCCTCTTTTAGTTTTTTTTTTTTAATATTTATTTTCCCTTTTATCTGCAGAAACTGCTACCATCATTCCCTTTATCACAGGTAAACATTCCAATACATTTAATGCTGCTGCTTTTATTTGCACATGTTCCTGTAAAGTATGAATTGTTAATGCAATTTGCTTGAATTTTGGGGTACGTAAAGTATACATATGTATGTGTATGTATATATGTTTATGGGTATATATACAATGGATAACCAAAAAATACAGTGGAAGCTTAAGTATCTTTAAAAATTGTTACAGTAAAAGACATATTACCATTAATTTTCCTCAGAATACTTCCTCTTACTTTGAACACTTATCCTATCTTTTTTTCCATTTTCTGAAGAAGTTCTAGAAGTGTTCTTTCATGAGTGTCTTCATGAAATGTGATAAAATCATATAGTGAATTCTTCTACCAACTGCTATCCAACAGAAAGGCAGGTCTGTAAAAATATTACAGTGTCCTCACCCACCATTTCACTGGATCTGGCACCGTGTATCCTCTGGGTCTTCCCCAGTCAAAATGACCACGAAAGGGAAATATTTTGAATCAGTTCAGAACATCAAGGCAGTCATGACAACCCAACTAGATACTCAGCAAAGAGGACTTCCAGAACTGCTTTAGAAACTGTCAAAAAATGATGAAGCAAGTGTGTTTAAAGCAAGGGGAAGTATTTTGAGGAAGATTCATGCAATGTGTCTTTTACTATAATAATTTTAAAACATTTAAACACACCATATTTTTAACACACCTTGTACATGTATATGTATATGCATGTGTATATGTATGTATATATACCATTTATAGCAAGTGTTTTGACTTTGTTTTTACTCAGCTCTATTTTTTAATAGTTTGTAGTATATAGTGATTACATTCCTTCTGTGGAGTTGGTACATGTACGTAACACATCCTAACTCCTTATATCATCCGCTTATCCTCCCCTCCTTTCCCCATCCCTCCATCAATCAGTCCTCTTCCCATGTGAAAACAATCTATGACTAGTGGCTTCTAGTGATTACACAGTATTCTGAGGCATGAACCTTGCACAATTTATATAGTAATGAGCAATCATATTGTTTTTAACTTTTTGGTACCATCATCAAGCTAGTAGGAATATCCTCATAAATGTTCCCTTATGAATCTGGGTGAAAAGATATCTGGTTTGTATACCTAGGAGTACAAGTATATAGTTACAGGGACTAAATGTTAGTTTAAGAACTTCAGAACAGTGTAGGAAGGCTCTTATGTCTGCAAATGCCTGCTAATAATTTGTATTATGCAACTAATTCTTGTGCATATGATGGATATAATTAGTGTCTCATTATTGTTTTAATTAGTAGGGTTTTTGTGTCTGTATTTGTTTTTGTTTTTGTTTTTTTGTATCAGAGATCAAACTCACAACCTTGCGCCTGCCAGGCAGGTGCTTAAGCCACTGAGCTAAATCCCTGGCCCTAATTTTTGAGACAAGGTCTCACTATGCAGTTCAGGCTGGCCTTGAACTCACTTTGTAGTCCAGGCTGGTCTCGAACTCACAAGGATCCTCCTGCTTCAGCCTCCGGAGCGCTGGGATTAAAGGCGTGCACTGCCATGCCTGGCTTAATTAGCAGTTTTCTAAATACTGATAAATCTCAACGCAAGTTTGTCAACCTTTTGACTTTTTAATTGTGTTGCTGCCTGTTTCTGTCCTTTGCTTGTCTTTCCATCATTAACCACCTTGTGGAAATTCCACTTGCATATTTAGATATTGTCTCTTACCAGTATTGCCTTTGAGAATATAAATATATGCATATGTTTATATCAAATTATTAGGTACAGACCCAGTTAACATAAGGGCAAGCTGGTTCCATATAGTTCCATCTTTTATGATGATAATTTCCTCTGGTATATACTTGCTTTCTTCAGCGTCCTCTTCAAAGTCTTTCCTGATTTAGCTGTGACTCAGGGAGCTCAGATGATTATTCTCTGATTTGTGGGTCTAAAGTTTCTTAGAATTTCACAGTTTAAAATCCCCCCTGCTTTAAATCTGAACTTCTTTTCAAAGGCCTGGAGTCTGAACTCCTGTTATAGCTCCCCCACCTCCAAAGTCTCATGGGGTCATAGGTGGGGCTTTTTCAGAGGCGGCTGGGTCTGGAGTGTGTGATGATTGATTCACGGAGCAATGCTGAGATCATGGGCACTAGGATTAAGGATGTGAGTGCTACCATCCTAAGTAGCCTGGATAAGATAAAAGGGGCAGAAAGACACTGTTAAGTTTCCTTGGTTGCTTGTTTTTCCTTCTTCTGCTCACCATGAACTGGTTCTCCTCTGTGATGCCCCTCTGCCAAGTCACCCTGATTTGAGGCAAGCTGATTGTGGACTGAAACCTCTACAAACTGTGAGCTAACTAAACCTTTCCCCCTTTAACTTGTGGCTTTAGGTATGTTGTCTCAGCAATGAGAGAAAAGTAACAAAAACATCTCAGACACCTTTTGACATTAAGGCTATAGTGTTTTCCCTGCCCCTTCCTTATGCTATTGCTACAAGAGTTAAGTTGCACTGTTGAACCAGAAAATCACAAACTCATTATTCTTACCCTTTACAGTCCCAATATTTGAAAGCAGAGTCTCCTCTTATTTCTGTCAGCTTTTTAATATGTTTAAATTTTTAAAATAAGGTATTTTATAGTTTTTTCCTACAAAGTTTAGCATAAACACTTCACTTTTCCACCATGACCAGAAGTTGACATTCAATTATTTTAAATATATTTTAAAACATACCTTAATAAAGATTTCATGGTTCCAAAGTATTATTTGACTTCATTTTCCAAGGGTAATTTTGCTGGATATAAAATTCTAGTTTGGTAAGCGGTGTTTTCCTTGCACAAGCCCTTTAAAAGAGCTATTATTTGTCATGTGTTTTATAATGTTTCTGATGCTGTTAACAGAAATTCTTAGCAGTTACCCTTATATATTTTCTCCCCCTAATAACTCTTAAAGCTTTCATTATCACTAGATTTCAGCAATTACATAACGAGGTATGAAAATACAGTTTTAGTTTGTTTCTTTTTTTCTTTCCTTTTTTTTTTTTTTTTTTTTTTTTTTTTTTTTTTTTTTTTTTTTTTTTTTTTTTTTTTTTTTTTTTTTTGTACCAGAGATTGAACTCAAGATCTTGCACTTGCCAGGTAGGCATTTGTACCACTGAGCTAGATTCCTGGCCCGTAGTCTGTTTCTCTTGATTGGATTCATTGAACATTTTGGATATGTAAACTAATATTTTTCATCAAACCCAAAATTTTTCTGGGACTCTGATCACATGTATTTTAGTCTTCTGAATAGTGTCTCACCGTTCTTTGAAGCTCTGGTGGTTTTCTTGTTTGTTCATATTTGCCTTTTCTCCCTGTGTGCCTATTTGCATAGCTTCTACTATTTTGTATTCACTTTCATTGATTTTTTTCTTTCATAGTGTCTAATCTGCTATTATGCCTATCCATGAAATTTTCCTTTTAGTTATTGTAATTTCATGTCCACACATCCTACTCGGTTCTTTTTGGTAGTTTTTAATTTTGCACTGAGATTCCTTTTTGTTCCTTTGTTTATCAAAATTCCTGTTAATTCTGTAAAACTATTTTGAAATTCTCATTGGACAGTCCCATTGTTTATGTTATTTATGGGAATAGAGAGACATTTAACATGCAAACTGGAGTATTCATCTTTGCTCCACAGCCTCCAAAGTAGTTCTAGGCAGAAAGTCAGGGTGGTTATGGCTCTTGTTTGCTTATCTCTTTTTAGGAATCAGTTTTGTTCTGTAATGTCTTTTCTTCACCATCTGAAAAAGTAATCATTTCACATATTTTGTATATTTTGTACTTGTTTAAAGAGGAAGGGATAGTCTGATATGGTTACTCTATCATGGCCAGAAACATTAATCTCTGAAGTGCAAAGATGAAGTATGCAGTTATTTTATCTGGCCATGAAGAGAAATCTGGCCCAGAGCCTACTGTAGAGCTTAGATGATTGTACACTTAGAAGAAGTTAAAAGTAATAGAATACACAAATCAAAATGGATTAAACAGCAAGTATACTAACTGGTGGTATTGTAGGCTTCTGGGATGATTTGATCCATGGACCTCATGAAATTCATCTTTTCATCTCTCTAGTCAATCATCTAAGATATTACTCTTAATCTAAGTCTGATTCTCCTCTTAGTCATTTAATGACTGTCACCACTTCTGGGCTACATGTTTGTTTATTTAAGTCCAGACAGAAGTATCTCTCATGCAAAAGGCTTTTGGCTTCTCATTGGCTCCACCAGTTAGGCTTGGTTATTATATTCACTTGTGAGTTTACTGCTTAGCTAAGAAAATGGGAAAGGCTCGATCAGTGCATTTCTAGGAAAGAATCATATGATTGGTTTAAATAAATAGGAGTCCATCTCCAGGACCCCATCCCTGTTGAACCTGGAACTAGCAACATTCAAACCATCTGGCTAGCCAGGCGTGGTGGTGCACGCCTTTAATCCCAGCACTGGAGACGCTGAGGTAGGAGGAGTGTCGTGAGTTCGAGGCCAGCTTGGGCTACAACGCCAGTGCAAGGCTGGCCTGAGCTACATAGTGTGACCCTGCCTCAAAAAAGCAGGGCTGGGAGTTTGGCTTAGTGGCTTAAGTGCCTGCCCTGGCAGGTGCGAGGTTGTGAGTTCAATCCTCGGTGCCGCAAAAAAAAAAAAAAAAAAATCTGCCACACAGTGGAAGAAAGTAGCAGGAGATAAGATGACAATTACACTGCTCCTTCTAATTACACTTGAAGTTTTGAAAATATGCTACTTTTCATTTATAGGATATATACTTAAATGATTCAGATAGCACAGGTTGTTTCTAATTCTTTGATGAACTTATCAAGATGAAAGAAGGATTTTATCAACATTTTTAACTGAAAATAGCATTTAATATATTTTATGCTGGAAGATTGTTTGGAATTCCACATACTGAAATGTAATAGTGGTAGTAGTTACCTCTGAATCATAAAATTCTGATGACTTTTTTGTTTTTGTTTGTGTGTGTGTGTGTGTGTGTGTGTGTGTGTGTTTCTATCTTCTGCATTAGGCCTAAATTTGTTTTGTAATTGAGAGAATAAACAAATTCATTAAGATGATGCTTTTGTTGTTGCCAAAAGAAAGACATTCTTTTAGCACTAGAAGAAATCAATGTTTAGTTTAGGCATGATTGCAGCCTTAGATAACTCGAGTTCACCTATTAGCTCTATAAAATGGGGCTGAGATCAATAAATGTATCTGGCACCTCAACATACCTATTCATAAATAACATTAATTTAAACCTTAAATTCGTGTGAACAGGAATCTTTTTTCACATTTTTCAGATAAAGACTCTCAAATATTAAGTAATGCAGCCAAATAACACAAAGGGTGAGAGGATAGGCAGATTTGAACCCATTTTAGGCAGATTCCAAAGTTGTTGCTTGCCATCTCTTCATAAATGGGTCTGAAACTTCACTACATATTAGAAACCCCTGATGGGCTTATTAAAATGTGCCTTTCCAGACACCACCTCCGGAATTAGTACTTAGTCAGGTGTGGCCTAAGTATTTGCATTTCTGATGATGCTCTAGCGACGCTATTGGGGATAGTGGCAAGATTACATAGTGAAGTCCATCAGTCCACATCATATTTCCACAGTACTGTGAACATTTGGCATACTTCGACATACATGGAAGTGTTAACTGCTCTTTCTTTAGCTATCTGGTTGTCACTGTCTTATCTTTGTGATTTCTGTATTCTGACAAATTTCCCTGATGTAAAAAGATGTTTGATAAATCTTTCTTTGGGTTATTATTTTCAGTGCTTTCTCCAGTCTCCTAAATGGTTTTCTAGTGGTCTAGAAGAGTTAATGTCCTTCCCACTTTGTAATTTAATTTTAGGGAGTAAATAAACCACAAGACAAAATCTGTTATACTATCAATCCATTTACCAGAGTCTTGAAAGCATTAAAGTAATTTATCACAAAATGATGTCACATGAATGAAAAGCTTTCTGTAAGCTCTTGGTTTCATTTTAAACTTGATTTTTCTCCTAGTATCTACTCTTCACTACAGCTGCATAGGTGGGTTGGTAATAAATTTGCCCCATGGGGCTCTATTACCTTAAGGATAGTTTTTCTCTTTCATTTTTATATTGAGTTTTCAACCAGCAACAAGTTTTTGTCAGGAAAACTGCACAGAGACTCTGCCTGCAGTTTTCTGAGCAACAGAAAGAAAAAAAAAAGCAAATGGGTTATTTTTGCATGATCCATTTCTCAGACAATTTGTGCGATGTGGTCAGTTTGGAGGACTGATTTGATGATCCTCTAGTTAGCCATCAATTTTGGGTCTTACTAAAAGGTAAAAAAAAAAAATATTTTTTTTCCTAAAATCATTCACCAGAATAAGAAGGAATTCAATTAAGTAGTTTGCATGGTGAACTTCCAGTTAGTTCATGTTGGATGAGATAGTAGTTAAATCAAATGTCTTTGTTTTACGCAAATGGATACTTTTCATTAAGAGATAGATACAGATATGGATAAAGGTATAGATTTTTAGTTATAGATGTATCTTCTGTTTTTATTCCCAAAACACTTCAGATCTAGGAATCTGAAAAAGAAATACTTTTGCTAAGATTCTTTGAATACAAAGAAGAAAATCCCACTCTAGCCGGGCTACCTTAAGTAATGAGGGTGATTGTTTTCAGGAGACAGGAAGTCTTCATGACCTCCATGCCAGGAAAGGCTGGACCTCTGAAAGAGACCAGAATATGACACAGAATATACCCTAAGATCCTAGGTAGCTTTCTCTCTTTTTTTGTGTTTGCTTTACTCTTCACTTTTTGGAAACTTTTCTCTCACCACATCAACTTTCTCAAATTCTCTGTGTATATGGGCAGAGAAGGACTTATCTGAAGCTCCTAAGAATACATTCTCTACTCAGGACATTGGCCTTGATGCTAAGTGGCTTCTCAGACTCATTCTAAACAGTAACCACCTAGTAGGCTCATCTTATATCAGATCCCTACGGGCACACAACACAGAAGGGATGGCCAGGAGGCTACCTTAGAAAGTAAAAAAGGATTTCTGATAATGTTAATCATAGTAAGTTGGAATAAAGACATAAAATACCTACATTATAAACAAATTATTGTGAAAGAGTTGTTTGTGTTAGTGATTTCATATTTAGTGTCAAATAAACCCTTAGAGACATAATGTGCTAGAGAAAAGTATGACATTGATTTGTTTAGCCTTCCCGGGTCTCCTGCCTTCCCCTTATACCAACACCCATGTGTTCATTCAGTCATGACTTTTCCCCATTCCCTGAAGTTCTGGTGATTCTTTGAAGTACATAACTTTTGCTCTCTGCCAGACCAGTGATGTGGCATCAGGAGAAGCACCCTAGCTGTCCATCAGCAGAAGACTAGATAAACCAAACATGACATATACATACAATGGACTGCTATTTGGCCATCGAAAGAAATGAAATTCTGATACATGCTACAGCATAGGTGAGCACTGAGAACAATATGCTAAATAAAATTGGCCAGACACAAAAGAATAAATATGTTCTATCTTTCTCGAAGTACCTGGGATAGGCAAATACATACATAGAGATATGAAGTAGAGTACAGGATACCAGAGGCTGGGGAAAAGGAGCAATGGGGAGTTACTGTTTAGTGGGTACACAGATTTTGTTGGAAAAGAAAAGATGTAATGATGGTTCTACAACATTGTGCTTGATGCCACCGAGTTGCGTACTTAAGAATGTTTAAAATGGTAAATTGCGTGTTATATAGGTTTTACTACAACAAAAACAAATAAACCAGGTGCTATGACATGCACTTGTAGTTCTAGCTCATCCAGAGGCTGCAGCAGGAGAGTCTTTGGGGCCCAGGAGTTTAAGGCCATCCTGGACAACATAGGTAGATCTGGTCTCAAAACAAAAATAAATAGATAAATAAATAAATAAGGCCATTTCATCCACTTTGTATTGGTATATGGAGTGGTACAGTGAAGTGGGCTGATTACATTTATCTGAAAATCTATATGTACAAACATGGTGGTTTCTTCTTCTTCTTCTTCTTCTTCTTCTTCTTCTTCTTCTTCTTCTTCTTCTTCTTCTTCCTCCTCCTCCTCCTCCTTCTTCTTCTTTTCTTTTTTCCCCTTCCTCTTCCTGTTTCTTTCCTCCCTCTCCTTCTTCTCTTTCTCCTTTTAGCATTGTAAGTAGAATTCCTGTAAGATCTCTAGTTGTTCTCCAGTTGTCGAATCCCAGCAAAGAAACAACCCTACCTTATCTCCACCCAAAGCCAAGACTAGTAAGTGAAGCCATCAGAACAAATTTCACCCAAAAGACAATCTTACCAAGACAGTCACTGTTAAGAATGAGTTCTTCTCTGTAGAACTGTACAATGTTAGATCAACCCTAGCATTTGCCAAATTTTAAACAAGCCAAAGTCAAGATTTTTGCTATATTTGCAATTGCCTGTACTATGTTACTTTGTTTTTCTTTATATCAACTCATTATTTTTACTGAAATATAGCTTTAGAAAGAAAACTTCATTGTATTATTATAAACATAAAACTCATATCCATTATCATAAAGAGAACATAAACTTTTAAGTAAATATAATTTTAAAACAAAGCATGGTATCAAATTCTTATTATTTTCCATCAAAGGAATAAGGCCTATTTTTTCCTCTCAAATAATGAGTTGTTAAGTCATTCTAGCAGTAAATAAAGATGTTCTCATGACTTATTGAAGAGATTGGATGCCATTTGCAGTGGGAACATTTTCCCAGATATCCAAATATGTTCTTTACTGTTTCTATGCAACATTTCCCATTGTCTAAGGTTTTGCTTTTGCTCTTGCTTTTCCTTTTAGGGATTTTTTTAATTATTGTTTTGTTTTGTGGCATTATGGGTGGAACCTACAGCCTTATGCATCTAAGCAAGTGCTTTTCCCCTGAGCCACAGCATCAGGCCTTTTGTAAATTTTGGTTTGAGACAAGGTTTTGCTAAGATACTTAGTCTGGCCTGGAACTTGGCTCTCCTCCTGCCTCAGCCCACTGTCTCATTTTAATACTTATGGTTCATGTCCTGTTCTTTAGGACACATGGATCCCATTCAGCCTTGTTTTAGTGATGGGGAAGAAGATACCTGAGAACAAAAAATACTTTCCCAAGTTATACCATTAACAATACTTCTTTAAACACTTACAACAGCTAACTTGTGTTAAATGCACGCCATGTCAGGTGTTCTGTCCTGTGTTTCACAGGTATCACTTCTTTAAACACTCACAAGAGCTCCTCAGCAGGCAAAAGAGGGCTTGGAGACTGCAAATTTCTGGCCCAAACTTGATACTCTTACTAACGGATCCTATTAGATGTGTCTGAACCTCCAAATTCAGCAGCCAGCTTCTTTCAAGCTGCTGCCCTGCAGCCTTCTTTTCACGCCCCTGGGTTTGACTGGAAGTAAATGCACAGTGCCGCTTTCCTTCACATTCCCAGGCGTTCTATTGGATTTTCTGTTCATTTTTAGGAAAGGAAAAATAAAGGCTGAGTTTTTAGCAGAAGTGTAGCTGATGAAATTTTAATCTTGGGTACAGAAAACATTAATGTCTTATAAAAATATACATATATTAACCTAATTTCATTGTATCTTTGTTTAGTGTATTCATTTTTATTCTTTTTTACGAAGGGCATCTATTAATGTCTGAGATTACACCACAAGTAAATCTTTCACACATGTAATCTCTCTAAAATAGCAATGAGTGGAAAAGCACGGGAGACCACATAAATAAAAGCCATTTTTCTTTTCAGCACAGAAACTTTGCTTTTCTTTCCATTCAGCTGCTTACTTCTGTACAGCAACAGACTGAAGAAGATCATGTTGCACGATTTGGCATCTACAGAGTTTATATTTTTCAGAATATTTAATAAAAGGCCACCAAATGTTAACATAATTATCCATTTCCTCTGTGTGTGCAAGTTTTTTCCATTGCTGAATTTCTTAATTAAAAAATTAAACTGTTTTATTAATTAAAAAACTACTGTAGACGTTGTAGTCACTGAATAAAGGACAACTCTTGTTTCCTGCATGGAAGTCTGAATCATTCTCTCAAAAAGGACCTTTCTGGTAGCTTCCACAAATCTTTCTCTGCTTAAATTTCTTCCCTTCTTTCTTTCTTAAGTCAATGCCTTAGCTTCTTCCACTGTGGTACTCAACCTATTGGATCTTGAAGCATTGTACTCATCAGCGTACACTGATAAAGTATTGTATCATATAAATATTTAACTCATATAAATGTCTATCATTTGGTGTCATAAAAGAGAGCAAGAATGAAATAGAAAGTATGAAAAAGAAAACATCACAGCTAAAAGTGTGGATTACTTTGCTGACCATCCCTTGAACAATCTACTGCCCCAGAGTGGATATGAGATACATGACTCCTCTGTTCCATTTTCAGGTTTCAGTTCTCATGCGTTTTTTTACAGGATCACCTTCTCCCCACAATGAGTATGACTTTGTGTTTTATGATTGGTATCTTAACAATATGTATAACGTACAATGATTTTGATGTTAATTCTTATATGAGATGCATGTCTGTATGCAAAGTCAAAGTGCTTTTAAGAAAGGTAGAGATATATGAGGTATAATTAAAAGTACAGAGTACATTTAATTTTTTCAAATTACAATAAAAACCACACTACCATTATTCACCCTCCAAATGCTCGCCCTTGCTTCAAGCACACTTGTCCCATCATTCTTGCCATCTTCTGAAACAGGTCTTGAATTCCTTTTTCCTAAGTGTCCTTTTGTGGGTGCCTTGATGCCCTGAGTCAAATAAAACTATTTACCTTTCATATTCATTTAAGGGAGACACAGAAGCTGTATAGTGCAAGTGTTAGTGAATAAGATGGATGAGGACCCATTGTAATGTTTTCACCTGCCTGCCTTTCTGTTGGATGGCACTCGGCAGCAGCACTCACCATAAGTTTGTTTGTACCTTGTAAAGACTCTCACGAAAAAGAAGTTTCAGAACTGCTGAAGGAAATGACAAGAATGGTGGGATAAATGTGTTTAAAGCAAGTATTCTGAGGAGGATATGGCAATGTATCTTTTATTATAATACCTCTTAACATTTAAATACTCACCATAGTTTTTTTTATCACTCTTTGACATGTGGGATATAAGGTTTTCTTTGTTTCCCTAACAGATTATGTGGTGTTTTCTTTTAACCTTGATTTTCCCATTCAGCTCTGCTAAACAAATTGTCAGTCTCTTTTTCCTTCGATCCTACTTGCATTATGAATGGCAGGAGACCTTCTCTCTCCTGCTTGCACGGGCTTTTGTAAGTTGCCTTGTGCAACATGGTATACAGGAATCTTTTACTTCTTCCAAACTATTTGTTTGGACTCCTAAGAAGTAAAGCACACAGAAGTTGGGAGGCGGGCATACAGAACTAGTAAGAAAGATCCAGGCAATGGGACAAAGCATTACAGTATCCTCTACAATAAATATATAAGACTTCCTTCTAAGACATGAAAAATACAACTCAGAACAATTACAACTGAAATTTAAGTCTGTATACATAAAAAAAGTTCTAATGAACAAAATTAAGAATATAATAAAAAGTTATATAATAGAAATTTAAATAAACCTCATTTTTCTTTCATTGGAGTCTAGGGAATGAAGGAATAGGCAGAATCAAGTTTCCAGTTTGGAAACTGAGTGAAGGGTGACACCACTGTGAACTCCAGCAGTGGATGACGAGGTGAGATGCAAACACATGAGATGCCAATGGGACACCAGATGTTCCTAGGAGTCTGTTTATTCATTTCCTTCCTGGAAAGACATCTTTCAGGTCTGAGGAGGCAGCTCAGTAATAAAGAGCATGCTTAGCTTATGCTAAACTCTGAGTTCCTTTCGCAGCACCAAAAACAATTTAAATACATTTTTCATGTAGTTTATCTGTGTAGGGCATTGAGTTAACATGCAAAAGATACATAGTGAATAAAATTTTATCCATTAGAGGCTTACAGTCTATTAGAGACATATAGACATTTAGACATTTGGTCTTTCCATAGACCAAATATGTCAGTGTGTTATCATTTGGACTTTGAGTACAGATCAGTTAAAAAAAATAGGCAAGTCTCCTGCCTTTGTAAACAAACTAGCATGGAAAAATAAGAGTGACTGGGAGAAAATAATACAATATAAGGTAAAGGAATGTTATTTTTCAGAATCAGAGAGGTCTTAGCCTAAAAAAGTAATGTTTAAACTGAGATACAAACAAGAAAAAGTAAAATCTTTAAAGGATAAGATGGAAAAGCATGCCAAGCAAAGGGAAGAGCAGGTGCAAATTCTCAAAGTCAGGACAGATCTTTAAGTGCTGGAGGAACAGAAAAAATGGTTCGGGCTTTGGGTCAAGCAGGAAGACTAAATCAGCAAGGGTGGGAGCACCCAGGTTTGCTAAATGGATCTGATTTTCCTGATTAAACTGAAGCTAAATCATGTACCTTCTTAAAACACAAACAGTACGCATTCAAATAACAGTACTGAGTTGTGTGTTTTTTTTTAAGTATAGTTAATCTCAGTGTTTTTCAGATTGTCTGAGGAGACAATTTCTTTGCAGCAATGCAGACCAGTAACATTTGTAAAATAAAATAAATATGAAGGAGTAGGAAATTGAAATGGTAAAGAAATGGAAAACACAAGTTCATTTTAGAATTAAGACGTTTAATGGTTATTGCTGTATTGCTGGGAAAGTTTCTGAATGCTACAACTCAGTTCCTGTGCTTGTCTTGGTGTGGGTTGCTCAGTAGGTCATGGCGCATATTTTGAGTAGCCTGAACCATGTAACTGGAAGTTTTTATTATATTTTCAAACACTTTCATTGTTTACTGACATAGTAGGAATAGTGTTCTTTAACTTCATTTAATAATATTCAGTTAGAAACAGTATATAATTTCATCTTATATCCTGATGGTAATAGTGTGTGTGTGTCTGTGTATCCTATTTGGAATGTTATTAGGTCTTTGATTTCTTTAAAGTACAGTAATATATGAGCCTAGTGTCCCCAACGTGTTTTTGGCATTATTTATGAAAAACAGTCTTTAATTACCAAGCTTAACACATTATCCTTGGTGGAGACTCAAATCTCTTTTCCAACTTTAAACTGAGCAAAAGCTTTCATCTGGCAAGGTACTGAAGCCCACTATGAAAATTTTGTGCATAGAATTATCACCAAGAGCTATTTGGCAGCTTCTCCATCTCAATGAAAAGGACTCTGTATTTTATCTTCACACCAATAACTCTCGCCACCATATAAATTATTTTCTCAATTATCTTTCAACCTTTTTGCAATAAGGTTTCCTGAATAAGAACTGGAAATATCTACATCACAGCCCATGTCACATTTCTTGATCCAAATTCTTTTAATTGGTTACTTAGCTCAAATCTATTTCAAGCACAATAATTTCCTGTAGATCTGGAAAAAGCAGGGGGAAATTTTTACCTCATCTAACCCTATCATAGACTATAACCCCATATTAATCTGGGAGGCAGCCAATACTTTCCTCTGGAGTGGTGTTACTTCTCATTTAGTCTGCAAGATATTTTTGCATTGGAAATGAAATTTGGTAATTGCAAAAAGAGATTTCCAACACACATCTTTCAGTTGATCCCAAGTGAAACGTAAGCCACTGGAGCATCTTATGGCATCCAGTCCAATCTGAGTGTTGCCTCTTTCACTTTCAGAGCACAGATTTTATACTTTTGGGAGAGAGCCAAGGGAAGTGCTTGTTCAGCATGCTCAATTCCAAAGCAGCATCTAATTTTATTATCTCCCTCTGTGAATTCCAGAGAACAATGGGCTAGCCAAAAGTCTACAGTATGACTCAGATTTTTAAGTTATTTTCAAGTCAGCCTCACCCTTGAACCACAGCTCCTTTCCCCCGTCTTGGTAGCATGCGGTTCCACTTCTCTCTGGTGCGCTTGAGAATCTCTATAGCTTTTTGTGACCAGCTGACCCAGTAGATAGCTCTTCAGCATGATCAGTCTTGGGAGACATTGGTCACTGTTGACCATGGCCTGAAGTTTGAGGTCACATGGAAAAAGACTCATATTTAGCCTCTTCTGGAGAGAGAAATATTCTTCCTTTGTAATCTGAGAAGCGGCCTCAGATGGAACTATTTCTAATATACTACATGCGTTTTTGAATAAAAGGCTTGAAATGCAATTATCTAAATATCTGATGAAACATTTGGCTCTATCTGAAAGAAGCACATGTTAATTGCTTATCAAACTATCAACTTGAATTTTGCAAAATGACTGATGTCTCTGTGAGTCTGTGAGGAGAAAGCACTACACTTTATTTTGAGGACAATTTTTTAAAAATAAATAGAGAAAGTGAATAGAGAGACCCCACTATGCCATTGATCCATTACTATTTTTCTCAGGTAAAGTACCTTATTGTTCACATGCTAAATAATTTCATTTGGGCATTAGATGACCTCCAAAGTTTGCAAAATGTGCTTTCTGTTTTTCAAGAAAAAGACTTATTCATGATTTGAAAAATTAGCTAAATGTGATTCTTAAACAAACTGGTATTGCTGATGTCTCCAGAGACCCTCTCAAGAAAAAAAAAAGATTCCTTGGACTACCCCAAACCAATTTAAAATTTCTTAGAGTACATGACCTTTCTTCCTAAAATTAGCTTGACAGGGTGAGTCGTGAAAACATCCTCCAAACATTTAGTGTGTTTAACAGAAACTCAGAGGAGAAATAGTAGCCTGAGTTCAAACAGAAGGGAGGTAAAAAGCAATAAATTGCTAAGATGGAACTTTCTCACTCTTTGTCCCTTCCTCCTGCCCAGTGAAGCACAGAGGGCTTCCTTGGTATCAGGAAGGGTTTTCACACATTTGATGGGAATAGATAAGCAAACTCTCCAACCTTCTAAGGAAAAGGAGCTGATAGGCAGCCAAGCAAACATCCTGGCCACAGCCAGGCAGGTAGCCACACGCTCAGATGCTGAAATAATTCCACCGACGTTTACAGTTCTTTTCCCATTTTAAAAGCAGTAATAAAAATCTTACAGAGACTTTCTTCCTCCGGGCAGTACTTTTCTGTGTTTCTTTTGTTGCTCTGGCTTCTCTGATTGATTACTGCTCTGAATCAACATCCCCTCGATTGCACCGCTCTACTTGAGCAGCTGGGCAATTTTCCTCCCTGCCCTCCTGCTCAATTCCTTTCATCCTGCTCTTGGCATGAGCCCTTGATTGCAAGTCTTCTTCTCATTCTGGTCCTCAGGTCTTTCCATCAGAGCCCTCCCCATCCCCTTCTGTCCCCACTTGCCGAGCACTCTACCTGCTCAGTGCCACCGCTCTGAGCTCACACATTCCGCACCCCCCTGCGGCTTGTCCCCTTCTCCTCATCTTCTTTCTACGTGCCGGACAGGCTCCACTCCACAATTTCATCAGGTGGCCTGGGGGTGAGGGTGAGCAAGCTGTCACTTAAACTCCCTCCATCTCAGCCAGCCTGAAATGGAAAGTGTGATAAATGGAACCGTACAAGGCTCAATTTCGTCTGGAAATTTCAAACTTATGATGTTCAAATAGGTTCATAAATTCGCCCATAACGCGTCTCTGCTCTCCCTAATACCCAATTGCAGGTTTCAACTGAGCAGGCCTCTCTACCTGTTTTTACAGCTCACGATACTGTATTTGGATCTTGGCGTGTATCTAGCGCCTTCCCTTTGGCGTGTTTTTCATCTTGTGCCCAACCGGGGTTGCAGCCGCTGCATACATATTTGCTGATTCTCTTCCAGAGGACAAGTGTCAACGGTGGACAGCTCAGGTCGTCTTCAAAGGAATTTCACTCAGGGCTGCTTTTATTTCTCTTTGTTTCTAAAAACCAGTGCTGGCTTTGTTGTTGCCAAATATGTTTCTACATGTTCTATCTGGGGAAAAATTGTCAATTGGAGAATCTTCAAATTGCGCTCTCACGGTCTCCTTGAAAGAAAGGCATTGCTGCTCCATTTTCCCCTCTTTTCTGTCCCTCATCTTCAGGAAGTGGGCCGGAAGGTGACAAGAGCATGTGTATCCAAATGGGAAGTGGAAAATTAACAGCTTGCCTTTTCATTAGCTACCCAAGACTGCTAATGTTAAATTCCTTTTGCAAAATTTGAGATGCGGCTCAGTTAGATGTGTAAAAGTTTAAAGAGAAATTTAAATACATAGCATGTCCCTTTATTTCTTTTCATTAATGTATAATTACACAGACAATAGAAGAAACTTCATTTGCATACTCATTGGCCACCTTTTCCAATTCACATACCCTAACCAGATATAAGGGCTGTTTCTCATACTGTATTTTCTTTATGCATGTACACTATGTATATCTGTAGAAAAATGTTTTGTGGTTTTTTTTAAGTAAAATAATCTTTTTGGTATGCTTTGTACCATACCTTGCTTTTCCCACTCACAGTATATTTTGCAGATCTTTCTATATCGTTGGATATAGTTTAATTCATTATCGATTGCTCCACAAACCTTTAAAATGCTTATATCAAGTTCTTGAAAATGTTCCCCTCATAATGAACATTAAAATAATGTACAAATTTTCTGTTTTTCACTACCTAATGTATATTAGTGTTTTGTTTTGGTTTTCTCTGTAGTATATACAAAGAAATGGAATTAAAGGAATGTCTGTTTTTAGTTTTCATAAATGTTACTAGCTTACCCTGCAAATTGACTGTATCAGTTTGGCCTATCTTCTTGTGAATCATTTTTACTTTTCTTCTTGTATTTATTTATTATTTTACTTTACTCTCTATTATGTCATTTCTAAATTTGCCCATCTGATCGCAAAAACAAATTGTGTTAGTCTATTCGGGATGCTGTTGTAAGATACCCTAAATTTAGTGGCTTCTGAAGAACAGAGATTTATTTTCACAGTTCCGAAGGCGGCAAGTCCAAGATGAAGGCAGTAGATTCAGTACCTAGTAAGCGCTGCTCTCTGCTTTGTTGAAAGCATCTTCTAGCTCTGTCCTCACACAGTAGAAGGATCTCAGGGGCTCCATTGGACCTGCTTTATAAGGACACTAATCCTACTCAAAAGGGCTCTAACCTCATGACCCAATCTCACAAAAGATCCAGCTCTTAAAATTGTTACTTTGTGTGTTAGGATTTTAACGTATGAATTTTATGGGAGCGCAAACTTTCAGTTTATACCGCAAGTGAAGGAGAATCTGATAAACAATGCTTTCTTCTAACTTGATAGAGACAGCGCTCTTCTGGGTATGTTGCACCCTTCTCCAGTACTCACCAAACTAACATTTAATGTGTAAGGAGAATTTGTGTTCTCAATTCAAATGCTAAATTTAGAACAGAAGTGAAATATATATTTAAAAAGGGCTAAGAATATTTTTCTCTCTTAAGTTGTTGGTACAAAAAAAAGTCTCAAAGGATACTGAAATATTTTTCAGATTGGAAAGGATTTATTTCAAAAAATATTCTCTATTTTTAAAAAAGTAACTTTGTATGTTCTATTATTTATAGTAATTTAAAAATGCAGCCCCCAGTGTGTAACATGCCAGTCCAGACATTAAGAAAGGATAGCGACCTAACATTTTAAAAAAACAATTTATCTTGAAAAATTCTGCTGTTTGAGTTAAGTATATGTGAACTTCAAAATCTGACTATTTCCAACTTATTGAACAGATTCTACCATTTATTTTGTGTATAATCATAGCCTTGAGATTTTTAATTCAGTCCCTCAGTAAGTCCACCGAGGGCTTTAAAAAATATATATTATTTGAAACAGGAAAAACACAATAATTTTTTTTAAATATATGTGATAAAATAGCTTGGGTAAATGCAATAACCCCGTATCCACTGCATTCTTAGATATTCACAGTCACATTAACATATCAAAGGTTCCGGAAGTCCTATATGTAGACATGATCCACCTTGGTCTTAAAGCCCATTTGTCTATGATAATCTATTTTTCACATAACTTTTTTACATCCTCCAGGACTGTTATTGCAGACAGCACACTTTGAGATGCACTATGTAAGTGCGTAAGTAGTGAGTATTTGCAGAGAGAAAGATAGGAAGCCAACGAGCGTCAAAGGGAATGAAAGCAAGCAACTCTAAGCTAAACAGGAAAGAAATTGTAGATCCTGGGGAAGGAAACTAATGATGAAAGCAGAAGATGGACTGCAGTAAGCCACAGGAAGATGGTATAACTACATTTAACAAATAGTTATTGACTCATATTCACACTAGGCCCTGTTCTAGGTACTAAGGATGAAACAATCAACATGAATAAAACTTCCCACTCATTTTAAAACATTTCAAAATATTGTCTACCGAGAAGTTCAAGTTCTGAAAGTCAGTAAATGTATATATGATGCTACAAATTTCTATATATCCAAAGATGCAATTGAGGAAAAGAGGTTTGTGACATAAACCAAAAGATTAAAACAAAAAACAAAACAAAACAAAAAAAAAAAAACTCCTTCACATGAATAAGGAAATTACAAATGGGCCAGTGGTAAAATGATCAAGAGGCATCCACAGAGGAAGAAACCCAACTGGGCCATATAAGAAACAGGTTAAATACGAAATCATACCACAAAAAGATGCTACACAACTAATACAGCCAAAAGAGAACTGTAATAATTTCATGTGATTGCAAGAAAATGAGAGCAAATTTAAACCTCACTGGTACAACATTAAATTGTATAGCTTGTTTGGAGAACATCTGGTCTGATACTGCCCAATAAAAGCATGTGAGGCACAAATACAAGCCATAATTTCTGGTAGACACATTTTCAAATAGTAAAATCAAACAACAAAAACGCATTTTAATAATAAATTTTATTTAAATTAGTGTATTGAAAAGGCTATCACTTCAACATGGAATCCATCTAAAACTTATTAATCATTTTTCATACTACGATATGGTCTTTGAAATCTACCATGTATTTTGTGTAGATAGCACATCTCAACTTGAAACAGACATTTGTCAGAGTCTTGACAGTCACATATGGTAAATGACCACTATATTGGACAACACTGTACTTGTCAATAATATTAATGTTGGCTTCAAGAAAACCACTATGGCTTAACACCAAGAGTTTGAAGAGTCTTCATTGTATAATTGTTACCAAAAAAATATTTTAAAAGCAAAACTATGAAAATATTCACCAACAAAAAAATGAATTTAAAATTTAATGGTATATTTTATACCGTACCTTATGATAGAGCATAAAAAATTATGAGTTAGAGGTATACTTAAAATAAAGGTAATTTCTGTGACAAAAGCAAATCATAAAACAAAAACAAATTGCACAAGAATACATATAGTATGATAGTTTCCAAAATTAACTATTTTCCTTAAACATCTATCAATAATACATATACATGTAATATATCTATACAAATGCTCCTTGACTTACAATGGGTCTACATCTAATAAGCCAATTGAAAGTTGAAAATATCTTCAGTTGAAAATTCGTTTGATTCATCCAATTTATGGAACACCATACCTTAGCCAAGCTCATATTAAAGGTACTCAGTCTACAGTTGAGCAAATCACTTAACACAAAGCCTAGCTTATAATAAAGTATAGAATATCTTATGAAATTTATTGCATACTGTGTTGAAAATATTGTGAAAATATTGAATACGTGACAAACAGTGATTGGATGAACTTTCACAGTATTGTAATGTCATATAAAAATCCTAAATAGAATCATTGTAAGTTGAGAATTGTCTGCGATGGGTGGACTGCATATAAGAAAAAGATAAACATTAGATACAATATAGTGTTTATTAAGAAAAGAGAGGGCTGGGCATGATGGCGCATGCCTGTAATCCCAGCTCCAGGGAGGCTGAGGCAGGGGAATCACCACAAATTTGAGGCCAACCTTGACTACATAGTGAGTTCAAGACCAGTCTGAACTATGCAATGAGACACTATCTCAAAAAAAAAAAAAAAGAAAGAAAGAAAAAAAAAGAGGAGAGAGGAGAGAGGGAAATACTGTAATGTAGGAATGAGATGTGTTTTCTAACCTAGGTGGTTTATATATTTTTTCATGTCACTGTAAATGCTGCATATATAAATTATTGTAGACTGTTAACAGAAAGTAGTGAATAGAACATTCTAGAATCTCAGTTCTGTAATCAATGTGAACAAATATTTAGAATCATGAATTTTTGTTTTCTTATTTTCTGTATATAGTGAATAGGTATTTAAATTGCTTTTGGATGGAGCATTTGATCATTGACTCCACTTTTCCTGCAGTGTCCCTTTTGCCCTTGAGTTTGGTTTGTGCATGTTTAAATAAAATGTGTGGTGACTCAATAGAAACACCACCAGACCCAAGGCATCCAGAAAAGGACAGTAAGCACATACACTAGAAGAGTCCAGGGAGTGGAAAGTCAATGCCTTTGTTTGGGGTACCTACCCAGACAGAGTTTGCTGGTAAAGTCAGCAAAGTGTAATCATGATTTCTTGCCTCAGCTGACATCTCTGACAATAATTCCCTGTATGTTGGACAGTTTGGCAAACTGGTCTGATCTTACTTCATCAGTTTAAGTATAGTGGGGCAGCTACTAGATTGAAATCCACAAAAAAGCATGGATATTGAAAAGTGGATGAAGTGAATGTTGGCTCCATACCCACCACTTTAAGAAACATACACCACATGGACATCCCCCAATAAATGCTGATTTGATGTCAAGGTGCTATATCAGGCACTCGGCTCAGACCTGGTTCAGCTTCCAAAACATTCCCACCAAAAACTAACTGAAAAGAAAACACTCCTGAATCAAAACAGGGATCTTCTCCATTATTCTGTAGTGTTTTCTTTGAATAATATGAAGTCTTGTTGTATTTGATAAGTAATAATTTATTATACCACAGAACACTAATGTCACATACTTTATATATATGCTACAATAGAACTATGTATTGCAATTTGCCCACTTGTAAAAGTCACCTGAGTGATAATGACAGCTGCTCCAGGCTTTCTCAATACAGGCAGAACTAGCATCTCATAGGCATCCTCTTCTGTAACAGGGTTTCTCTAAGTATGGTACCCAGACCAGCTGTATCAGCTCACCAGCAACTATGAAGAATGCAATATGTTGCACCCTATATTTATTGAATCAGACACTCTAGGGTGAGTGTGGGACTTGGCAATTTTATTTTAACACGCCATGCAAGTGCTTCTGGAGTCATTAAATTTTGAGAATCACAGGTCAAGAGCCTGGCCAATCAAAGTACAGCAGGAGATCTTAGCATCAGTATCATCATGGCGCTCAGTGGAGATGAAAAACTCAGGTCCCATTTCTAGATCTGCTGAAACAAACATACTGACTGGCACCCTATTTTCTGGTTTTGATGCCTAGGTATACCTCTGATCAGACTTATACAGATGTCGGGCAAGTTATTTGACTATTTTCATCTTCAGTTTCTCCTCCTGTGAAACAAGCACAATATTAATGCACTGGTAATCTTCAGAGGATTGTCCTGCAGGTGAAATGAGGTCATGTATCAATAGTACCTCACATGATTCCTGACACAAAGTAAATGCTCAGCCAGAAGTAGCCATGGAAATCTTCTCATCTTCTTTAAAGATTACTTACCTAACCTTGAGAAGATATCCATAAGGTTATAAAATTGGATCACTTAAACCACAAATGCATGAACCTGAAATACTGATGTGCTTGAGATTTGAAGTTCTCATAATAAATATTTTAGCATTTATACTCCAACACACAGTAATTAGACAAGAACTGCAGGAAAGTCCTGGCAAATGGCAACCTCATTATAAATGGATTCTTCTCAATGCACCAGAAGACTTCAGTGGGACTTGCAGACTAGGGAGAGACACACGGTAATGAAGAACATAGAATAAGTTTGGTCCCCAGTTTTGTCTCAAATAGGAAGATAAGTTAAACTAAATTTTTCCACATCCAATTTACCCTGGAGGTTTTTCTCACTTTAGTAAACTCTATAACATTGAACATGCGGCTGTATTAGGAGCAAAAACAAGGGGATAAACAGGAAATTTACTATTCTAAGAACATGTTTTACCAATAACTCAGATAGTTAGAGTAAGTATTTTTTGTATGTTTTAAAGATCTGACCCATGTTCTTCCCTTAGTTGTGAAATAGTTCTGCTCTATTCCTATGTATCTTCTGCCCTCTGCATTAGCTGCAAGAAATAAAATTAGAAAAACTTTATGTTTAACAGGAACATAAGTTCGATGAATGATGTATTTTATGCCTTGATAGAGTTGCAGAAGTGCCCAACTATGGCAGGACACCTCCAGGAATAGAGTTTATGAATTAACTGCTGCCGAAAAGCCAACAGAGGGAACACAAACCATTGTTTTTTGTGGCGTGTTAAAAAACAACCAAAAACAGCTATTAAAAATAAATTTCCTTGGCAGCATGGCATGAGATAAAAAAAATTACATTCGTGCATCCAGATTTTGAAAGTTATCCATCAGGAGTCATATTTTCTGGTTCAAAATTCTGTCAGAAACAAAGTATTGATTTATGAAAAAAAATTTTTATTATGGGGAGAGGTGAACTGGCCTGATGTTTATTCTGGCCTTATCTTCTTGTATTTATGAAGTCCTATGTAGGCCCCTGAAATTCTCCTTGTTCCTTCAGCAGCCTCCTTTGGCACATTCCCTATTTCTATTAGTAATGAACCACAACCTGATTCACATACAAGCAAATATACAGTTTCATTCCCTGCGAATTTAGGTTCAAAATTTGAAATTTCTCTTTCTTGATCAAAAGAATCTTACATTTCTCATACTTATAACTTTCTTTTCTAAGGAAAAACCCAGAGACCCCTCCATGTTTTTGCCTGAGAACTTTTTACATTCTTTGACTTCTTTTTTTTTTTTTTTTCGGCACCGGGGATTGAACTCACAGCCTCGCGCCTGCCAGGGCAGGCGCTTAAAGCACTGAGCCAAACTCCCAGCCCTGGTTTTTTTGAGGCAGGTTCGCACTATGTAGCTCAGGCTGGCCTTGCGCTCGCGTTGTAGCCCAAGCCGGTCTCGAACTCACAACACTCCACCTACCTCAGCCTCCCGAGTGCTGGGAATTCTTTGACTTCTTGAATGAGAATTCAAAAATGAATGCTCTTATGTTTTAAGTGAATATTTCATAAGGTTGCTGGTTTATGAGTTCTTGATTTTTTTTTAGTGAAAAGTTTACTATTGAAACATATACAAACATCTATGTACACTATTAGCACTTTTTAGATATTTGTTATCTAATTGAGCTATTTAAAATATAGACAATTCTCCAAAATACCTCCTTTCTGTCAGTTACATTACACAGTTATCTATCAATAATGATTTTCCCCCTAATAATTCACTTTTTTTTTGGCAAAAACCTTCAGGGTTATTCAACCCTGGCTGTGTGGCTTTGTCACCACTGTGATAGTATTGAGATTGCTGGCTATTGAAATACTGCTTCACCCAAAGTCTCAGTTGCTAGAGCCATCCAGAAGGCACTATGCATGGCCAGCTGTACCTTATAAAGCTGGTGGTTGCCTTTTCCCACAACTACTTTATCAGCAAGCTGTGATTGGTTGTTTTTTCACCATCTGAACATACCTGGCCACATTGCACTTTTATCTGTTGTAACTTTTAGATGAAATTTTATATCTCTTCTAATCTAAAACACGAACTCCAGCAGCATCCCCTTTTGCCTCATTTAGGGGCATGAAGGAGACTGCTTATAATAAAATTCGGTGACTGTTGCCGTTAGAAGTTTCTTGTAAGGAATGCAATCGCTTAAACTAGATTTCTGGTCTGAGCTCACGAAGATAACTTTTTAAACTGGTGCAAAGGACACTGGGTCTTATTATTTTCCCATCTTCAATACAATCTTGTGCTTGACCCTCATGGTATCAGCATTAAAACTACCCCCATACATATGGCTGCCAGAATGTAGCAAAGGGAAATGATTAAGTGATTTAAATTCTTTACCACTGAAAGCTTTTAGCTCATTGATGTTCAAAAATAAGTTGAAGAATCTAGCACAGGCCACTCAGAAACTAACAAATCAATGTGCCATTCACCAATCAAATACACAAGCCAATTTCCAGTTACACTACTTCCCAACTACTCATGGAGATTCAGTTTAAAAGAAAACTCAACCAGAATCTCTTCTTTATGGTCTTCAGGCTGCCACTGAATTAATGAAAAGAAGTGGCAACAGAAGCTAATAACTATTCCTGATCATTGAAGCAATCTACAGAGGTGGCTGGGAGGCAAAAGTACTGGGAGAAATTGAACTTGATGGGTGGAGCCCTATAAATATCCTCTGTGCTTCTTTACTATCCCCTTTCCACAAGGCAATGCCGTGGCATCTGCTCCCAAACTGTTCCCATCCTGTTCAAAAACTGACCTGAATATATATTGGGCTTAATGACCAAATGTTTAAAAATTCATTGCACAAGAGCAGCTGAAAGCAGTTGATTGGTTTGAACTTTATTGTATGCACCTTGCTTCCCAGAACCGCAGTAAAGAGGAAGGTCAGCTGGTAAACATTTGGGCATTTAAAAATAAGAGGCCCTACATTTCCCAAAACCCCTATCAATTTTCTTTACCCAGAGCATTAGGCCCTACTGAGTTCTTTGTGCCGAACTGGCGCGCTGTTGGTTTTTATCTGCATGTCCTAATATACAGGGGTTAGAAATGCTTTGGAGAAGAGGATGCCAACTAACTTCTGTTACACCCCAATCTGGAAAAAATTGCTCTCCCTCAAGGACTGGGGAGTCATTTCAAACTAAGGAGTTAATTTTTATTTTTTTTAATTAATTTAATTTTTTTCTCAAGTACTATTTATAAGCAACTGCCCTTTCTAGAAAGATAAATCCTCTGAAAGAAAGTTCATGTTTTAGCACAATACTCTAGGTAGACTCATCCCTGGACTGGACTCGAGAGGTTTGTTCTCTCTGGGTATGAGTACGGCCTAAGGAACAGAAAACTTTCCGATGTCGTACTTCCCATTGTTCTCTCTAAAGTTATATTTTCAAATCGTGGCACTGCCCTGGAGTATGTTGTTTATTAAAACAATGGTTGCTTAGCTTGAAAAGACAGCTTAAGTAATTTAACTGTAGCTCACAGTGAGCTTTTTAAGTGGAGCCTAATTCTATTGAAACTAGTACATTATTAAATACATTAATTCTCTCATTCTTGGTTACCAACAACTTTACACTTCTATGCTTTTTTTCTTTCCCACCTGTGGGTCCAAAACCTGTGCTTCTCTCCTCTAGCTGATATGTGATCAATCTGATTCTATTTATCAGCAGTACTTTATAAACAATCCTCAAAGAAAATAAGACCCTGAGGCCTCTGCTCAATGGAGCGTGTTGGACAGAGGCGTCTGAGGAGGGGAGCAGCACTGAGGGCCCCTGGAGGACACGGCAGTTTCTTCTCACAGCGACAAGATATTTCCTCCTGTGATCTCATGGCATTTACTGCTGCTTCCATGCCTGCCATCATTTCTATTATAAAAATTGAATCCTTTGGCTTTATTTAGAGGCCCTGGAATATGAGTGTATGTGTGTTTTAAACCCACTCTTCTCTTTAACTGATTTATTCCTTTCTTCTTTATAATTTTCCCCTTCTCAGTGTGTAGTCCTTTGTCATTAGAATGATAATCATAATAATAGCGGGGATGTAATTTCCCATAATGCTAATAGTAGCTGTGTGCGCATACACACCCAGTTTATTCTTAGATTCGTTTACTCTCTGACTTCTTCATCTCATATTTAAATACAGCAGGTGTTTATCTTCATCAAAAATGTTTGTTGAGCTCCTCCAGGGAGCACAGGGCTGGCCCTAGGTGCTGTGGGCTTATACAGGGCAGATTTAAAGATGTGGAAATACTATTTTTTCTCCCCAAGATCCTGGAGTGTGGAGTTTTATTTTGTTTCTTCAGATGTTGTTTAGTTCTGCTTACCTTAAATTTCCTTAACTCTTTGTAAGGACAAGAGACCAAAGCATACTAAATTGAATTATGCAATGGGGCCCTTCTTTTAATATGGCACTCTGCTTCAGCAGTATAATTGAGAGGGATTCTCTTTTGGCAGCCATTAGACAGAGAGAATAGATGGTGATTATATAAGTACTGTGATTTTTTTTTTCTTTTTCTGACACTCTTCAGCAGCCTAAGAACATGCCATTACTCTTCACAGTGCCCTTATGATACAGGTGAACAGAAATTTAAGTAGATTCTTCCAAATGTGTTATACATAGTAATAATGCTTTGCCTTGAAAAAGGGCTTCTTATTCTCATTTCGTTAGAGATACAGTCTGAAGTATTTAAAATAAAAACATAATAATATGTGTAATTATTCAAAACAGTTCATCAAGAATAACAATGCCAAATATAAATGTCTGCTAAAGCATTAAAAAAGTGCTTCTTTCTGGTTCATCTTGCTAAGGTATCACCAAAGCCCAGCAAAATTGTGTAACAACAGAAAAATGTTGTCTGTATTAAACAGATGAGGATAATGTGATAGGTCATAAACTACTAACGATCACATGACCAATGAATGATTTCATTAGGACCAGAATTCTGATTTTCAAATTCCAAATCTAGTGGCTTGTTTTCCTTTTAAAAGCCATACTAGGGTTCCTATTGGCAATTATCACTGCAACTGAGAATCTTATTCATGGACCTAACTTTTAAAGATCTGGCTTGACAAAAATGTTACTATCAAATAGCATCTCTGAATTTATTAGACAAATTGTCTAAGGCAAACCTTAGGACATTCCCAAATGAGCCCACAGAAACCCGAAATGTTCATGTTTTAGAAAGACAGAATAATATTATAAAGAGAGATTTGGGGGTAAATCAGGGTATCTGGGTGGCTCTGGATGAGTTGTTTGCTCTCTCACAGCCTTAATTCTCCATCTCCATAACGCTGGGAAAAGAAGCACCAACTGAAAGAGTGGTGGTAAATAATAAACAAGGTAATGTATTCAAGGTCTCTGTACAGTGTGGAGTAAAAGCTCAATACCACTAACTACTATATCTTTACTGGTAACCTTACTATATGTTTCCATTAAATTAAACCTCAACAAGTACACCTGTAAGACTTGTAGTGACTGTGAAACCTGAAAGCTATTACTTAGTAAGAAAAATACTATAGAGGATTCAGGTCATAGGAAGATTAGTTAAAACAGGTGTACCTTGGTTACTGTAATGTACCCGTGTATGTCTTCCGGGATATCAAATAGGAGAATGAAAAAAAAAAGCACAGAATCCAGCTATTTGCCTTTATCTAGGGTTCAAAAGCTTTGGAGATAAAACAAAAAATATCACTGAGGATAATCCAATTTGAGCTTATTGGATATAAAAATTAAAAAGCAACCTTTTCAAAAAGATGAATGGATAATTCAGGAAGAGAGAACCTGACTAGTCAGCAAAAAGGAAATCCTTTAGGTTATGAATACTCAGAAGCTACAAACTAAAATAACAATGAGATACTACATTACCTGACAGATTGTCAAAGAATATTATTTAAAATGATAATACCAGTTACTTGTAGGGATCTACAAAATGAAAGCAATCTCATGTATTCCAAGTAGAAATACAATACTAATAACATTCATGAAAAATAAATTGTATATGTGGTTCAAATCCATTTCTCAGAATCTATACCTTGGATATAAAACCACAAAATGCAAGTCTGTATGTATAAAGACATATGTTACAGTGTTCATAGAAGAAAAATGCTGGAACCATTAAACAGCTAACAATAGGGGTGAAACCTCTGTGCCATGTAATACATTCAGCAAAAATGATGCATTAGCAATATTTACAGGGGCATTATTAAGCGAAAAGAGTAAAAGATGCAGAGAAAGGTTTGTCAAATGGTGACATTTTAGGAAAGTAAACAATATGTAGGGGTGAGTGTGAACACAATAGATGAGCATTGATAAAAGTTAGGACAAGTACACATGCAAATGTTAAGACCATAGCACACAAGAAGCAAGAAAGATTTCAAGTGCACCAAAATAATCCACAAACATACATACTGGGATAGGACATATTCCATTTATTTATCTTATGGCATAAAATGTATAGGAAAATTATTTGAATCTATTAACTTTTGGGAAGTTAATAGACTGTGTATAAAGTGAATGGTAGAGTAACTTGTATAACATGGTGCTACGTTGTCTAAACCACAAAATCCCAAATATTTCTCGAAATTCAGCACTCTATTGTCTGTAGGCAATATCCAGATGTATGTGTATTTTTGTAGATAAAACTTGATGGGAACACAGCACTCCTCTCTGTCTATATGTTGTTTACAGGTGCTTCCTTGCTGTAAGTACAGAATTGAACAGTTATAACAAAGACTATGCTATCAGCAAACACTGAAATATTTACAATGTAGTCCTTTATAGAAAAAGTTTGTTGGCCTTTCATATATGTGATTTTATACATGTATTCATATAAGTAAAAAGCAAAGTAAAGATGTAAACTAGACAGTTACTATTGGTTATGTAAGGGAACAGGATTGGATGAGTAAGGAGGAATGATAATTAGCTTTTGCTAAACTTGTTACCACATGTATGTATCATCATAATTTGAAAACCAGTAAAGAATAGTTAAACTGTAATACTTTAAGGAGGAGAAAAGAAACAGTATCTTAGAAAATCAATTATTTAGAACTTAGAGGCTAGGATTATTCATCTTTCAATGAACATTTGAGTGAATCTAATGTGCTATGTGTAGGAGAGCCACACGGAAGTAAGAGGGTGGGAACTTACAAGCTGAAGAAAAAGCCAACGTGCAGGCACGAAACATGCTATGATGATGAACAAAATATACAGAGAAACAAGCTTTCATCTAGAGACTTGGGGAATGTTGCACATAGGGGTAATATTCGTGATATGTCTCCCAAAACAAGTCAATGTTTGTATGAATTACTGTTCAGATAGAACTGAACAGAAAGCGGGATGGCTCAGCAAAAGGCATCAATGTCAGCTCATAGATCATCCACAGAACCAGAAGATGTTAGGCACAGCCCAAGAAAAAGATTGCAGGACATATAGGGAGGTGGTGCAAGAAGGCGAGGAGTCAAAGATAGGTATGGACTAATAGGCTGGCCTTACCTGTGGGAAGGTAATGTAAATTACTTTAGAATCTGCTGTATCAACAATGAAGAGTCACTTTGGGTTTTTAAAAATGTGAATATGCTGACATCAAGTAACAGGTCCAAAGTCATGGAATTAGTAAGTGGTAGAAACGGGATTTGAATCTAGACAGTCTAAACAGTGGGGTACTAGTCTGTACTCTCAACTATTATGTTTTTTGATCTGCAGTGAGTTTGTTAATTCCCTGATATTCATATTCACCATATGACAGGAAGTTTGCAAGGTATTAGGGAAACAGGTGTGCTGTAAAGTTTTGCTCATACCCTGATGGCAGGCTAGCAGATGAACTGATTAAAAATTGTTGACTGTTGTTTTGCATTGACAAAGATTTTGACTCTCCATTCAAACTCCAGGCAGAGAATTCAGTTATTGATTACATATGTCTGCCATGACTGCAGAAAGGAATATAAGCAGCACAAGATTTGCTGACCTTAAGAATGGTTTAAGTGGATTGCATGGGTGACACAAACACAGGAGTCTGTAGAGTTTGTCCCATTTGAAATGGTTCCCTGAGGAAATTTGGGTGGCATGCCTTTATTTCCATGTGAACTCTTATCAGATTCCACTCTCCCCATAGTGACCCCACTCACAGCACTCATCCAATTGTCCTGATGGTTCATTAGGTCAATTCTGCAGGACTCTGGGTCACTGCTTAGAAATGCAGACACCAGGATTTATTACCGCTGTCTCCCAGCAAACATGCGAAATTCACTTTAGTTCAAACCACCCAAGCATGACAACTCTAATAATGATGTTTTAATAGTGTCTACTGTGTTAAAGTTTTTTTTTAATCTGATATCTGACATGAGCTAACACAAGCAATATCATAGCTCCCCTATTTTTTTAATAAAACAGTTCCTTAAATGAGGAACTCAGTTGTATTATACTGATAAAAACCTAATGATTTTTAAAATGACGTTTTATTCTAATATTTATAATTTCATTGTTAACCATGATTGTATTGTGGTATTTCAGAATATAAGCAGTAATGTTCCTCAGCCTAAGTCCACTGAATTCACCTCAGAAAATTTAGGTAACTAATTATTCGAAACTACTGAGGCGGCAACTGTTTGCTTCCTGTATGATTACACTATAATATAAGGTTTTTCTGTAATGGAACAAAAATAATCCAAATTCTTCACTTAGTATGCTAACTGGCTACTCTAAAAATTGCTGTTAGGTTACTTGCAAATTTTTGTATAATGAGTATTCAGGTTCAACTTAACAAGGTTGACATTGTTTGGGGTAACAGATGTGTGCTTACATAGTTTTAAATGAAACCAAGCCCCCAAAGAAGCTCAATAAACAAATGACAGTGTTTGGAAAAGAAAGAAGCTTGTTTCCTTTGATAGGGTGCAGGGAATTTAACCAACCTGTGTTTATAATTACTGTCTGGTTTAGTTAGTGCGAAAGAATCTACTTGCTACTCACTTATAAATAAACAAAATAGATTTACTTTCCTATTTTCATCCCGTCTGTTGGAGTTTGTTTTTCTTCTTCTTTCTCTTTTTTATTGACTGCAGACCACTTACTTTACTTCCAAATTATGTTGTTTCATTTTAAACATTCTGTTGATTGTAGGGTTTTTTTTTCTTCCTTAATTTTTGGCCTGACTAATAAAGATTACACCTCTTCCTATATTTCAAGTAATCCTCCCCATCAAAACTGTAAATTACTAAATTTGAGTCAGTTGTTCACATTTGGATGTCTGGTTGGATAGCAAAGATGGTATTTTTCTTGGCAGGCCTATGTAGAGAGCTACTACCAGTTAATTATAAAACAGCATCAAATGAACACTGTCGCTCTGGGGCCACAGGAGAATATTTCAAAGCTGATGAAGTCTGTTATTTGGACCTTGTGAATAGGTGCATATTTTCATATGAGAAACTAAATCTCATCTTTTAAATATACAAAAGTATGCTGTTTTATTTTGTGAAGAATTGAAAAAATCTACTAACAGTTTTGAAATCTTCCCTTGAAGACTTTGCTATCAGTAAATTCACTGCATTATGTCTACTGTTAGTTAATTGGAGTAGGTATATTGATTTAAACTTCACATTGGCTTTGAAAGCTGTTTTTTATTTTTCCCTCAACTTCAGAATTACATGTGCCAACATAAAGATAGGTCATAAGGAATAAGATATTACATTTTCATTTCTATGCAGTAATATATTTTTAAAAATCTAGTTAACCAATTTCTTTCTCAACATTACTTTGCCAATTGAAATTAACACTAGGCTTCTATTTATTATTGAAATCATTCTTCTTTGTAAAGACAGATTTTTTACTAGGGTGTGGGTTTACCTTTTGTGAAGATTGCATTAATCCATCACGAAAATTTTAAAACTCAATAAATTCATTTTACCATAAAAGATGTATAAAGCCATAAGCATTTTCCAGATGTGGATGTGGATATAAGTAAAGAAAACGCGTCTGTTCTGAGAGAGGAAAAACTGTTGACATTTCTTTGAAGTGTAATCTCTTTTGTTTATTTGGTTTTTAATAGCTTCCAGCAGTTAGCCACATATTTTTTAAGTGATGTTGCTCACATACTTTTTATTTTTTTTTATCATGAGTGGCATTAACTTACAGCCATAAACTTAGAAATTTAACCTGTAAAGGGAGGAGATCATCATTTAGATGAGTAATTGAATAATTGCCAAAAAAATGCAAGACACCTTTGTGCTTAGTAATTTTTGGAATAAGAACTGTGGGGAACAGAGTTCAGGGAGTCAGTTTTCTATTGTTTTAATCTTCAATGTTTACTTATAAGAGGCAATCTTTAGGTGTTGCCTGTTTAACTAGCAGGAACTTTTTATTCTTTCTCTGTGCCAATCATTTGAGCATTTAATTTTAACTGAAGAGACAAAAGAAAAAGTTTCAGGATTACCATTGTATGGGTCACCTGCGTTGCAAGGCACAATGTGTGCATGCATGTGCACAGACAAGCAGAAGTGTACTGTAAATGAGAGGGAAAATTTAGGCTGATAAAAAATCATTAAAATTGACTGAGTGGCTGAAAAGTCTGTGACACTGAAAAATGGAAACTATTTGGAAAGTAAGTGAAAACTTAAAAAATATATGTACAAGCTTTTGACATTTCATGATGATTTATATAACAGGCTGCATGAGAATTAATTTGATATCAGATGTAATACTGCACAAAGCGGAGTGCATTCAAGGTTGAGGAAATTTTTTTATATATATAAATTAAGTTTGGGAACCATTTCTCATTCTGTCCAATCAATGTTTCTTAAATATTACTTATAATAATGTGATTCTCCAAAGCTTAATATGGTGGCCTTCATATATGCGAGTGTACTCAGGAAGCTATATGTTCTGTTCCTATTCTGATGCACATTTGTATGTGTACTGTATTGAAATGCTACATTTTTCTGGTTGGAGTTGGATTTTATGTATCCAAGTTGGAAAAATAATCCTAAAATGCTACTAAAGTGAAACAATTGTTATTAGGATAAGTAAATGGAAGTCATGTCCTATAATGTTAAAAAAAAAATCTTAAGATGAACTCATTTTATGTTTTTAAGCAGTTCTAAGCAATGTTCTGTATGCACTGGTAATAAAAATATTTTAAGGGATGCTCCTTGACCAGCAACTCAAACTACATATTAAGATTTGCTCTGTTTTTCATGTGTTTTCCATCAAGGAAGTCTGTGGTTACCTTCCTGATTCTGCCGGACTGGAAAAACACAGCTAATATGGTGAGATCTGGAGAAAGCTTTGATGCAGGGGCTTTGCAAATAAACCTCCAGATGCCATATGGTTTACATTCACCTCTCAATTTATTTCCTATAAATGTCTATTGAATATTCCATTGAACCAACACATGTGAAACTAGAGCTGAAAAAGAGAACAGCATATAGAATACTTTGTGGCAGCAAGTGATTATCGTATTTCTCTCCTAATATTGCTACCAGCCTTAAATGCACAGCAAATTAGTTAAATGCCAAAGTTCTCGGGCTTAAAGCAAAAGTGAAGAAAAATATTTTACATTATCAAAACAACAGACCATTTTATGTTTTAGGTAAAGCATCGCACCCTCTAGAGCAGAGGTTACTTGTGGCATCACAGAACAATGTGTTTAAGTTGCTGACACTTAAAAAAATAAAGTTTATGGTGCTCAGATGCAGAAATAAATACTATTAAAATGCAGCGAAGGAAAAATAAATGTTAGCAGAAACGTTTTACATGAATCTGTTTGTGAATTGACATATGTCATACCATCCTCTCTGGTTCCGTTCTGATGTAGAATTCAGGCACTACTGCCCTGTGCTTTCTGAAGAAGGTGGTCCAGAACAATTCTTCTACCAAGCAGGCTTATTTATGCCTCACCTTTCCAAAATGAATCCATTTTTTTTTACATTTTATTTTAAAGAGAATAAAACAAAACAAAACAGACAGAAGAAAGCAGACAAAACAATGCAAGCAACACAGGATTTCAAAACAAGAGAACAGGAAATCAACAGTGGCTACCATAACATCTCTTGTTTTCTTCAAAATAGTTGTCCATATCTTCACACACAATGAATTCGAACAAAACACAATCATACTAAGCTAATAAATATCCCTCCTAACATCAGTATCCCAAAAGAAATGCCTGGAGACTACTTTTAGATAATTTTCCCCCAAAATTCACCTACTGATTTGGTCTGTGAGAAATCCATTTTTCCCCAATGAACAGCCCTACAAAAATACAAACATAGCACACCTGGCAGTAACCTGACACACACTCAATCAGCTTCTTCATGCTCCTGTTACTTTTCGTGTCATAAGTTAATACCAAAACAGAAGACATAAGAACAAAACAAGAAAAGGAGAAAGGGAGAATTTCCTCAGACGTGGTATTTTGTTGGTTTTCAGTATTTGATTTGCCAAGTGTTTTATTTAATGTTTTAATATTATGTGTTTGGTAATTTAATAAAACAAAGCAGAAAAGCACAACAAATCACAGTGTTAGTAAGTTAATTGTACATGCGAAGAACTGTGTAAGTCCTTTAAAAAGACAAAAGTGAGTACTTCCTCAGACTGTAGCCAGACCACAGCTTGTCCCCTGGAATTACAAAGTTTGGGTGCTCTATACCATGACCTCAACATGTGATTAGGTTCATTTCCTTCACAAAAAAATATGGTATCACACTGCAAATCATCACTTTTTTAGCCAATGTCTTATTTATTGTTGACTAAAATCACACCGTAAATTTATACTTCTAGAAACAAAGCAGTAATAAAAAATGAAGCAAGAAGGGGAGAAAAATCACTTGAAGTAGTTGAAAATTTCTTCTATGTGCATCATTCTTTTGTGACACCAAAGTTGGTATTGAGAAGCCTTATATTGAAAATACAAAACTTTGAAACTGAAAACAAACATTTCATTCAGATTTTTTAAAAATAAGTGAATTGCAGAAATAAATCCCTTGTTTATTATTAACCATCAAAGATGGTTGAGACATTTGCATGTGTCTTTACATCTATTTTTACTATCATTATTATAAAATAGACACTATCATATTCTGCTTACTTTTAAAACTTTATTTTTAAGCTTTTCTTAACAAAATCTTTATAGAGTTGAAAAATGTTAGAGATAAGAAGCAAGATTCTAAACTTTACATGGGAAAAATTCATTTCTAAGTAAAGTACATACCCAATCATAAAATTTTTGATGACAAAATGTATCATTACTTACCAGGTAGAAAAGTCTATGTTCCTTCTACATATAAGCAACATATAATTAACATGTTTGCTGCTTTCTAATTTTAAAAATTTAATCTTTTTTTTCCAGATGATGCCAAGTTAAAATTCTTTGGTGACTCATTCTATCCAATAGTCATTTTCCTCTTTTCTTGATTAGTATTTCTTTTGTTTTTTGGTAGTGAAAATGTGTCTCCTTGTTATAGGACAAGGAGAAGAAACAATTTGAGAAATTCAAATGCATATATCCCAGGAATAACTTCTCTTAACTTGTTCTTGAATCAAGAAAATTTCAAACATTAAAGATGAGCTTGCCCTTTAAAAATGAACCTCATTTAAGTCCACCCTCAAATTCCATTCATGAGCAGTAAATCACCTAATCAAAATGACTATTTGTGAGTGCTGTTTCCATGACTAGTGATCCTATATTAAATAAGCATTTTAAATGAGTAAAATTAAGAAATTCAACATGTGCTTTCCTCTGGTTTCATTGTGATCACAAGTTGATTTACTAATTTAGGAGGAAAAATTAACATATTTGGCTCTTCTGTTCCCTGCTGAGAGTAGCTGAGTCTATGAAATAGTGTCAACTAATTCCCAGAACAAAGAAATTGCCACTTTCTTACATTCTCTGGTTTCCCAGCTCAGCAGAGAATTCCAACTTTTGTTCTGTTGAGGGTACTTGTCTTCAATTAATAATCATAGCACTGACCCTACATCTCCCAGAGTTTTTACCTTGGCAACTGGTGTGCAACGGCCCCGCCTCTGCCAAGTCATGTGTGCACCCTGTGGTTGAGCTCTCTCTCTGAACCCATCAACTTGGCACTTAGTGAGCTGACCTAAGGAGCCTACTGTCTATCTGGATGAAGAGCTATAGAAACACAAATTACCCCAAATACTAATATTCAGGATTGGCTTTTCAACAACAAATAGACAAATTTCACATTACAGTGGCCTAGAACTGATATAGCTACCTGGGAATATAGGGAATAAAATATTTAAACTGAACGACTGGTCTGGATCACCAGTTGTGGTACTGAATATTTGATCTTGAGGGTAGTCTGACAATGTAAGTAGCATTGGTTTCTCACTATTATGTGGAAGATGCTGAAAGACATTCTAAGAGCCAAAAGTTCTAAATGGCTTGTTTTCTAATATAGACAGAGACTCTGAGGTTTCAGGAGGATGTTTGAGATCAATAAATGTATTAGAGCTAATCTCTGTTATGATTTGCAAAAATACATATAACTGTTTGGTCCTCAGCCTGTGACATTGTTGGAAAGTGGTAGAACCTTTAGGAAGTGGGGTCTAGTTTAAGGAAGTGAAGTCATGGAGACATACCCTTAAAAGAGACATTAAAATGTGGCCTCTTCATGTGTCCCCCATTATTTCCCAAATCACCATGAAATAAGCAGCTTGCTCTGTCTTATGCTTACAACATGATGTTCTGCCCTGCCAAAGCTCTAAAGTGGCGTGGCCAAGTTACCATGAACTGAAACTACTGAAACCACAAGTCAAAATAAGTCTTCTGCCTATAAATTGGTTAATGATCTCAGTTATTTGTCACAGGGACTGGAAGCTAAATAATGCAGTCTCCAATAGTTCCTCATCAGAATTTCACTTTCTAAGTATAAGAGTAGACAGACTTTTAGAAGTTCTAAAGTAAAAGTAGTTTCCTAGTTTCCCTTCCTAGCTATAGGATTAGAGCATCAACTGGTAAAAACCTCTAAAACAGATTTCATAAGCCATTTTAGTCCATAAAAAAGATGTTCTGTTGTAGGCATGTCTCTTGGAGTCAATTCTTCTTGGTCATTTCTATATGATCATAGTTACCATTTTCAGACCATAGATATTTGGATAGAAAAAGCATCAAATCACACAGTGGGTAGAGTTTTGACACAATATAAATTTGTGCCTCATCTAAATTTCAGATAAAGTGCAATACAAGTGTTTTTTTTTTCCCAAGATGAACAAGATACAGTCCAAGTCTGAATGCATTGAATATTTTGATGCATGAACTAAAGAAATCCTCCCTACATCTCTGTATGGGTTTAATCCTGTGTCCTCCTCCCCAAGGCCTCATGTAATCATGGATGGGGCTGAGTCTGGCATTTGTGACTGCTTTGTTGTCTGGCACTGGGATTGGTGATGTGAGTGTTGCACCCACCCAGGGGTGGAGCCAACGTACTGTGTAAGGGTGAGAGGGAGGCGAGTCTACTTCTCTCTTGCCAGTTCATTTGGTGTTGCAGCCATCATGAATGATGGCCCCATCATGCCATGCTACATTGGAGCCAACTGAGTATGGACTGAAACCCCCAAGAACTATAAGAAATAAACCTTTCCTTCCCTAATTTTGGGCATCGAGTATTCTGTCTCAACAATGAGTGAAAAGTAACTAAGACAGAATTTGTTACCAGGAGTAGGTCGTTGCTGTGACTGAACCTGACCATGTGTTCAAGAGCCTTTGGAAATTGCTTGTGGGAAGAGTTTGGAAACATTTGGAGGTGTTGCCTGAATGCATAGAGCTGGAACAGCTTAGGCTGTTCTGTAGGGGAGATTCTGGTCAGAGCTCAGGAGACCAGAAGGCTGATAAAAAGGCTGCTGGTAAAAACTGGGCTCAGGAGGTTTCTGCTAGGAAACAGGACTGCATTGGTTGTTGGACTCTACACAATGTGTGTTATGACTTGGCAAAAAGTTTGTCTGCATTTTGCTCATTCCCAGAGACTTTGCCTGAGACTGAGATTAAGGGCATCAGACTGATTAATCTGGCAAAGGAAATTTCAAGGCAGCTGAATGCTGAGGTGGTGGCCTGGCTATTGTTGGGGACTTTTGGCAAGATTTATGTTGCAAATCAAGAGCAAAGACTCCAGCATGATGAGTTAAAACGTTGTGAGTTTAGCCAGAAAGCTGTGGACTATAAAGATACAGCTGAGACCTCAATTGCTGAGAAGGAACAAAGAAATAAAAATGATGGTCTGGGGGCATTCCAGGAAGTAGTGGGCGTCTACCTTTTGCAGCCTCAAGCTGGCAAAGGTGAAAGAGTTTGCTCAGAGGAAAAATCCACAGAGTGCCATGTTCCAGAGTGGTGATGGAGGCCACAGGAGGTTTCAAAATGGTGGCAGCTGCACCAGATTCCAGAATGGCAGCTGCATAGAGAAGCTATTCCTCACAATCAGGTTCAGAGAGCTCAGCGATCCAGGCACTCAACTCCTACAGCCAAGAGAGAGGAAAACCTGGCTACTGCTCCAACTGGCAGTGGACCTTGGCAGCATCCACATGGCACTGGTTTTAAATGCAAGAAAAATGTGTAGCTTTTGCCCTGCCTGCAGAGGGCAATATGTAAAGATGTAAGGGTGAAATCAAAGGTGCAATGGAAAGCCCAGAAGTTTGGAAAAGCCAGGAATGTGGATTGTCCAAGAAAAGCTGCAAGAATTGAACAAAATGAGTTTAAGAGAGAAGCTATGAAAAATGGAGCCTCCAGAAGTGCTGCAGGGGTGGAATCACTCAAGCCTTTTGGAGCTTGCAACCAGATTGCTTCAGATGCCTAGTGTAGAGCTCAGGACTTAATGTTTGCCCTGCTGGATTTTGGACTTGCTTTGGTTCCAATGCTTTGTATTCCCCTGTTTGTAACTTTTGGAGTGGTAATGTTTATTTTGTGCCTTTGCACTTTGGAAGTGTTTAACTTGTTTTCATCTGTGCAGGGGGTTACAGTTAAAAGTTTGCCATAGATCTTGGAGGAGATTTGGGACTTGGACTTTTCAGCAATGCTGAAACTGTTAGGGCTGTGGCAACTCTCGGAAATGGACTAAATGTCTTTTGTATAAAGGATGTACATGAGTCCTTGGGGGGCCAGGGGTGGAATGTGTGGGTTTGATCCTCTGTCCGCCCAAGGTCTCATGTAATCATGGATGGGGCTGAGTCTGGCATTTGTGATTGATTTGTTGTCTGCCACTGGAATTGGTGATGTGAGGGTTGCACCTGCCCAGGGGTGGAGCCGATATACTGTGTAAGGGCAAGAGGAAGGCTCATCTTCCTCTCACTTGCCAGTTTGCTTGCTGTTGCAGCCACCATGAATGGTGGCCCCACCATGCCACGCTGCCTTGGAGCCAACTGAGTGTGGACTGAAATCCCCAAGAACTGTAAGAAATAAACCTTTCCTTCCCTAATTTTGGACGTCAAGTGTTCTGTCTCAGCAACAAGTGAAAAGTAACTAAAAATCTCAAAAACTTTCTTAATCCCTTTACCATTAGTATTAAAGTGTAGGGATGAGGGAGCAACTCTTGCCCTCAAACCACTCATAAACCTCAATCAATGTGCTCTCTTGCTGCAGTGACAGGCATGTGAGAATCATTTCTTCTATTAGGATCCTTGAATTACAGACAACAGAAACAGTGTGTAACTTAAGCAGAAAAGAAACAGAACAAAGTTTATTATATGTCATTTGGAGTGCAGCACGGGAAAATACACTCAACAACAGAACTGTAGAACCACTGCCACTGACCTCCATGCTCTCTCTGGTAGATCAATGAGTAATGGATGTATTTTTCTGTGTTTTAATTATTCCTTAAAATCATTCCTCCTAAAATTCAACCATCCCAGAGAAAACTCTGATTCATCCAACATGAGTCATATGATACCACAGACCATGAGTAGGCAGGGCATCAAGACCACACACAATGGGCAAGAGGTTATTTCACAAAACGACCACGGATTCTAGAACCAAAAAGTCCAAACACAACCAAGTGTCCACTGTGGTTATTTCTCCTATGGCCATTATGAAAGATTATAAGAGCATCCTGGAGAAGTGACCTTGTCTTGCTACTCAGCTAAGCAATTAAAATCAAAGCCCCTTTTCAGAATACTGGTAAAAATATATACAGAGAGCTGTTATGGCCCAGCCTTGCATGTGTATGGGTCAGCAACTGCCTCCAGCATCACTGGGCCTCACTTTTTTGTCTGTGGTGTAAACCTGTAACCAAGTGGCCTCTAAACTCTATGAGTGTGTGTGAAAAGATTTTTACAGAATATGTCTAATGTGTTGCCTGATTACAGCAGGAATAAGAAAGGATTATACATATAGCATTTCCACCCATTTTTTCCTCAGGATTTGATGCATAGCAGGCACTTACATATTTGCTATTCAGCAAGGCTGGAAGTGTCATTGTTCAGGGACTGTTGTTGGTACACCAGAATTCAGAACTATGACATAGTTTCTAAGATCACAGAGGACCCAACTTTTTGTTCAGATTCCATGTTGATAGCCAATAGACTAGGAATAAACCAGTCCTGCACATTTGTAATCTTTAGTTATTTCAAATAGTCTCATTGGTTGATGGGTCCCTAACTGCTGTATAATACTTTTAAGTATTAAAATGCTATTTCAGAGTATCTTATTTTCATTAAATAAGAATACTGAAAGAAAAACATATATATATATAGTCCACATCTTTTGACTGGCCATGATTAGCTTTGTTGAAAAAAATGACCTTTCAATTATTCCAAGAGCTCAAAATATGTGTCTTTACTCTTTTCATACCTGTGTGAGTCCATGAGAACTTTGGAAACAAAGGTAGATTTTTCAAGCCTCTTCTCCCCCATAACCAAAAACCAAACAAACCAAAAAAAATCACTTTCTAAGTGTAAATTTGTTTCATTTTGTCCAATTTTCCTCCCCATTTCTCAGTGGTAGATATCATTTTCCTGTGTCATCTAAAATAATATATGAGATATTATCTGACTATAATTTCCTAGGTAAGTGAATGAAAAATGCTTTCATTTACATGATTAACATTTAATTAACATTGTTAATTAACATTGATTTTTTTAAAAAACTTTTTCAGCTGAAATATAACACTTAACATTGACCTGAACTTTTAAAATAAAAACTAGGTGTTAAGAAAGCGTAAGGAAGTTCATGATTGATAACATGTATTATGATCTAGCTTCATGTGATCTGGGTGGAAGTTATGAAGTAATGTGCACTGTACCATATAAAACCCTAATGATGGTTAATGCTACCTAATTAAGATGAACACTGAATGGAGCCAGCCTGGCTCACAGGGGTATTAACATCTTATTAGAGTCTAACAAAATATTATTTTAGTTAAAGCCATATATAGTGAATCACTTTAGATTCTCACTAAGAAATATATTTGGAATAAAATTAGACATTAAAACAATATTCTAATCATTGTTGCCAACAAAAGTAATATTAAACACCTTCTTGAATTTAATATTGAACCATGCGGGGTTCATTGTTTCATTTTGTTTTAATAAACCTTAAATATAGAAGCATGACATAATTTTATATTATCACCTAAGAGGAGTGACTATTTGCTACCTCCAGTTTTTAAAAATATATAATGTCTCACATATAGCCAGGTAACTGCATTCAGGTAAAAATGGCCATTTCTGCTGCATTGTAGACATCAGGCTTCGGCAACCAAGCTAATGTTCATTAATTTTCTTTTTCTTTAGTAAAATAACTTTAAGAAGCACATAAGTGGACTGAGAACATTAAGCTAACTCGTTGATGGAACTGGCTTGTGAGAGTCATTGAAAAATGATAGAGTCATGGGGACAGTATACTCATGAGTGGATTAATCCATGGATGCTTATAGCTGAAAGTGGTCTTAGGAAGAGAGTCTATCTGGAGGTGCTCCACAGGGACCTGCCTTTGGAGGTATATCTCTTGCTGGTGCTCCCCACTGTGCTCTGCTTCCCAGCCAGCATCAACTAAGCAGCTTTAATCTGCCATGCACTTCCACCACAATGTCTCTCTGCCTTGAAGCCGATCAATCACAGACTGAAACCATGAGCCAGGCAAATCTCTCCTTTAAATTGTAGCGGCCAAGTACTTTGTCTGGGCAATGACAAAGCTTACCAACATATGAACAAACCTAAGTTTGAGCAAGGCATTTTGCTTCTGGAAAAATAGTAGTTTCCTTGATCATCAGATGAAGAGATTGTGCCATAGGGTCAAGGTAGTAATAATTCCTAAAATACTTTATTTTCAATAAATTTAGGTCAGTTATTCAATGTTTGACTGCCTACATATAGCAGGAGGTAGCCATAGAAAAAGGTACTACCTAATGATACAACAGATATATTCTAATAATTACAATTTCATTATTTTGTAGGATTTAAATGCCTCAAACAAGGCAACACTCATTCTACTTGTCATGAGCTTGTCCCTAAACTGAAACAAAGGGCCAATTTGTTTGTAGTAGAAAATACTTCTTGCGTGTATGCTACCCATTGTCATATTGAGCTATTTCCATGCCCTCTAAGGGCAGACATTGAGATATGTCCTATCTGAGAAAAAGAACCTTCAAATAAAAATAAAAAATATGTAGTAGAATCCAACACATACACAGGATGTGAATGGCAGAGGTGCTGCTTACCAAGACCCTCTTTTGGCTTCAGCTGAGACCCTGGCCTGGAAGCCCTCTGCTCCATGGTAAAGGGGCAGTGTCATGTCAGAGCATATGAATCCTTGTATGAAATCCTTTCCCACCACTCATGCCACTCCACCTATTATGGCACACATGACTGGTCAGAGCATTGGTCCTCCATTACATGCTGAATGCATAAATGTACGCATGCGAGATAATCAGTGGTCCCATTTGTTTCCCAATGCACTAGATATAGAAGGAATATTTATTTAATTGAAATACAATGTTTGAATGAAAGCCTCTTCCATGGAAAACAGCATCTGTTGGAAGAGTTCCTCTGAAGGAAGATGCCATACACATTTCTCATTTTATAGCACTATTGAGAAGTTATTAAGAGAGAAAAGAACAAAGCTGAATACTGTTACATTCTGTTAAGTTTTCGTGTACATTGAGTAAAACCATCATCTTCCAAAGAAGGATACATATGGTATTATTAGGCTGATGTGATATGTGACCTGAGGGGAGAAACAGGCTAGTCAGAGGGTAATTGGCAAACCCTGGATCAAAGTCAGTCTAGAGATAGATTTTAGTCAATCAACTGTTATAGCTTATATTGGGATGTCGCCACAAAGCTTTATGCACTGAGTTACATTCCCAGTTCTTTTTATATTAATGTGTTTTTATTTTGATACAGGATCTTACTAAATTGCCAAGGCTGAGATGGAATTTGCTATCCTCCTGTCTCAGACTCTCAGAAGGCTAGGATTACAAGCAGGTACCACCACACCTAACTCATAAGGAAGAATTTTTTTTATTTTAAAGAGAAAAAACAATAAAAACAATGGTACAAAATTTCAAATCCAGAGAAACTCAGGCTAAGATGATGGCTATTGAAATAAAATACAATTTAATCCCTGTAGTATTTAGTGTTTCATTGATTTGTAGGCCTAAAGCTGGTAGTCTGATCATCTATTTAGAGGATAATAGGCAATATAGCATCTATGGAGGGTCTCCTTCCAAAGGTGGTAACCATTGTTAATTCACTATTATCTTGTTTTAAAGTCCTGTATCTTTTTCATTGTTTTGTTTTGTTTGGTTTTATTCTGTTTTTTCTTGTTTGATTTTGTTATATCTGATGGCATGGACAACTATTTCAAAGATAAGAAGATATATTATGCTAGCCAGTTTGGATTTACTATTATTTTATTTTGAAGTCTTATATTGTGTTCATTGCTTTGGTTTTATTGGTTCCATTCTGTTCTGTTTTGTTTGATTTTATTATGCCTGATGGTATGGGCAGCTGTTTTGAGGATAGCAGGAGGTATTATGGTTGCCATTGGTGATTTCTTATTATCTTGTTTTGAAGTTCTGCATCACTTACACTGTTTTGTTTTGATTGGCTTTATTCTGTTTTGCTTTGGTTTTATTCTCATTAAAATTAAAAAATTATAAAAAATGTACAATAGATACTGTGAAAGTAAAAGGGGAGGAAATGTCTAAAAAGGGAAGGTAGTAGCCATTGTTAATTCCATTATTTTGTTTTAAAGTCCTGTATCATTTCCATTGTTTTGTTTTGATTGGTTTTATTTTATTTTGTTGGTTTGATTTTATTATATCTGGTGGCATGGGCAGCTATTTCAAAGATAACAAGACATATTATGGTAGTCATTGTTGATTTCCTATTATCCTGTTTTGAAATTCTGTTTCTCTTTCACTGTTTTGTTTTGATTGGCTTTATTCTGTATTATTTTCTTTGGTTTTAGTCTCTTAAAAATAAAAAATTTTTAAAAAAAGAAAAAAATTTCAAATCAAGATACAGCAGGGTAACAATGGTTAATATACTGAATATTGTCATCTTCAAAGTAGTTGCTTATATTACAAGATATAGGCATGAAAAATTAATCAAGCAATATAAACACAACCCTTTCAGTGAACTAATAGAAATTAGTACTATAACTATCTTAAATCATATTTTTTTTAGCCTTTTCCCTTCCTCCTTTTCTCCTTTCCTCCATCCTATTTTCTCTTTCCTTTTGGACAGTTTCTTCCCATTTCACAATACCTATTGTGCATTTTGGGTCTTATTTACTCTTTCAATTTCTTGCACTAGGGAGACAATACAATGTTTATACATGCATGTCTGATTTATTTCATTTATGAGTATGGTCTCAAGTTGCATCCATTTACCTATAAAATCTCAAGTTCATCCTTCTTTATAGCTGAGTAGTATTCCATTGCATAAAAGTACCACGTATTTTCTATACATTCCTTGGTTGATGGGCATTTGGGTTGTTTCCATAATTTAGCTGTTACAAATTGCACTGCTATAAACATGGGTGCACATATATTGCTGTGACATGATGTTTTTAATTCTTCCAGGAAAACACACAGAAGGATAATAATTGGGTCGAATGGGACCCATAATCCCAGGTTTTTGAGAAATATCCACACTGATTTCCACAGTGATTGTACCAGTCTACACTCCCACCAATGGTGTAGAAGGGTTCCTTTTTCCCTAAAGCCCCTCCAGTATTTGTTATTGGTTGATCTCTTGATGGTAGCCATTCTTTCCGGGGTGAGATGGAATCTCAGTGTTGTTTTATATGTATTTCTTGAATGATCAGTGATGTTGAACATTTTCTCATATATTTATTTGCCATTTGTATTTCATCATCTGAGAAATGCATATTGATCTTAGATGCCCATTTTTGGATTGGGTCTTTGAATTTGGGGGTTCTTTTCTTTTTTTTTCAATTCTTTATGTGTTCTAGGTAGAAGTCCATCGTCTGAGGACTTTTTTTTCCAGTCTGTGGCTTGTCTTTTCACTCCATTGATGATTTCTTTTGATGTACAAAAACATTTTAATAAAATGAGATCCCAGTTGTTGATACTTTGAAATACTTCTGTGTAATTTGAGTTTTGTTCATGAACTCTCTGCCTAACCCTGTGTCTTCAAGATTTCTTCCTACTCTCTCTTCCAGTAGATTTAGTGTTTCTGTCTTAATATTTAGATCCTTGATCCATTTAGACATTAGTTTAGTGCACCATGATAGACACAGGTCTAGTTTAATTGTTTGGCATTGAGGGAGCCAGTTTTTCCAGCACCATTTATTACAGAGGCTATCTTTCTAAGGAAAACTTTTTTAAAGCACAAAAATATTCTGAAAAATCATTTTTGTAAGCAAACAACAAGTAATATATACAATATAATTCAATTTTTCAAATGCATATGAATGCCTATGTAAACATGATTTGCATATATGAAGTATATTTCATGTATTAATATAAATACAGAGAAAAGACTGGAAGGATGTATTCCAGAATATTTACACTGGTCACAATGATTATCTCTAGGTGATGAAATATCAGATGGATTTTTGTTTTGTTTTTCCATCTTCTTTTTGCTTTTCTTTTTCTTCTACACTGCACACAATGAGCAATGATTTGTTATCTTCTTGACACGAAGTAAATTTTCCAATTGCATTTCTGAATACCTGTGGTTCTCAGTAATTTCCACCATTTCTCTGACTCTTTTGTGAGGGACTCTGCCCGCCATCTCTTTGTAAGCTCTGCCATCCGCATGTTTACCTGCCAGCAGCACCCAGCGCTGCGTGTTTGTTTTTCTCCTCTGTGTACACACTGGTCTCTCCACTGCTCACATCCTGAGGTGCTTCACGTTGGAGTGACTGACAGGGAATCAAAATTAAAAACACCAGTTGGCATTAAAGGTCACTGCCTTATTAGAATTATTCATTCAAATACAATTAACTTACCCCTGCTCTGGGGGAAAAAGGAAGCGTTTACGCCGGGGAGAAGGGAAGATCTAAAGGGTTCTCCATTTACAGCCCTTCTCCCCTTTGAATATTTCCCCCCAACAACTTCATAGACATGACAGGCAGCTTGAAACAAAGAAAGGGCAAAGAGTGGGAAGGTGTTTCCTTTGATAGACATGAGAGAGGGCTAACTTCCTTATTTTGAACACAGAATAACGTTCGGGACAAATAGATACTTAAAAAGCTTTATTCAAATAGTGATGCACATAACGGAGAGTAGAGGTTTTTGTCTGCTTTTGTTATCCCAATGGGAAAGAAGCTTATGAAAGAACTGTGATTGACCACCACCTACAGGAGGTGGCACTGTCAAAACTGGATCATTGCTGTACCTATGAAATTCTCATAAAATCTTGGGATACTGCTCTAGCTGTATACCCCATGTACTTAAAGTATTAGGAACACATTCCTGAAGGTTCTAGTAGAATCCTCTCTATGATGAAGAAATCCCATCCTAGATTAAGAATTCCTATCTTTCTTCATTTGACTTTGAAGTCAGACAACCTGGGTGTCAAATCTTGACATGGTCCCAGGTAGGTCACTTAACCTCTTTAAGTCAGCAGACTTTTCTCTGAAAGGAGATAAAAGTCATGCTATTCAGTGGTTGTTCGAGGGATTAAATTGGAGGGAGTTTCTACTGCTGTCAATTGTATATTTCGAATAAAAGAAAATTTTGATGAAATTGGGTGCTATTATTTATTATGACAGTGTGCTAAGAGTTGAAAAGAAAAGGTTTCTTTAAAATAATAATCATCCATGCCTTTAAGAAGCTTGCAGTCTCCTCAAGGTAAGCCCTAAGTGAAGTAAAACAGCATGACATGAAACCTGTAGAAATCAGAAGGATTAGTAACAGTGTGGGGCAGGAAGTGGATGGGAAAGGGGAGTGAGTGTAAGCGGGCACAGGAGTGGGAAGAGTGATATGATGGAAGTATTCTGAACTTGGACGGTGGTGGTGACTACACATCTTTGTAAATTTATTAGAAATCATTGAATGGTACATTTTAAATTGATGGATTTTTTGATATAAGCAGTGCCTCGAAAAATGTGTTGAACTTGTAGGACAGTCTGATACCTGTTCATCTAGGCAAGTGGTGGTGAGCCCATGGTATGAGCATTATTTGTTCTTCTTTTAAAATGAAAGACATTTCTCAATAACTAATACATTCAGCAGTATGTTCGTTTTAGTTATCTTACATATATGTATTTACAGATTTATATCTTTTCCTTTTCCCTTAGTTATTGAGAAAGAACAGTTAATGCTCATATGATTAGATCAATTTTACATGTCTATATCTGTTAATGTAAACAACCATTTTGAAGATAATGATACGCAATATTGCAACCATTGTCAAGTTTCTATCATCCTGTTTTATAAACCTATAATGTTGCTGTTGTGCATTTACTCTAGTCGTTTGTCTCTTTTGCTTTTTGTCTTTCTTATATGTGTCTCTTTTTTCTCTTAAATAAAAAAAAGAAAGATATTAATGTGTGAGTTGATTTTTTCTAAACCAAAATTTCACTGTTCAGGTTTAATTGCAACAATGGTACTTTGCAATAAATAAGTAGGTTTTGGATTACAGTTTTGTCACTCATCTCTAAAAGGTTCACCATCACTGATCTAGGCACATGGTAAGAACAGGACCTGCAGAGAGGAAGGAACAGTTCATAATATAGAGGAAAGCTTCATAGGCCAAAGGTGTTGAGCGGAGTCCCAAAAAGTATGTAGCTTTTGACTCAGTGGATAGAGATGCATTCTAAGCACAGAAAACAAGTATCGAGTCCCTCAAGCTAGTGGGATTAAAGTAATTTGCTGAATCAAAATTAATTTGGTGACCACAATTGAATATTGTCTCTTTTTTATATTATGTGGATTGCCCGATTTGTGAGTATTCTGTTTTCCTTTTCCAACACCACCAGAAGGTAACCTTGACCCAAGAGGAAGAAAGGCGGGTTAGAAATTATAAATTGCAAGGTTCCCCCAAATCACTGGCCTGTAGCTTTGAAGTTTCCTCGTCCTACACTGAACATGTGAATAAAGAGATAAAGGCAGTAACTGTAAGGTTTTTTTTATCATGTTCCACTCAAGTAGTAGCTTGTTTGTTTGTTTGCTGGTTTTTAAGCAAGCAAATAAATAGAAAACAAAGTCTTGGTATCCACTTCTTAGGTCCCATAAGCATTTATTCTATGTGTACTCATGGGCTGTGGAGAGTCTTTGAGTCTAATTTCCCAACATTCTTACTCTTCCAATTCAAGTGATGGCTTCATTGCATAGTATTTTTAGCTCATAGAAACCAGGTTTTAGGTAGTCCTGTGAAGTTCTTAGTAGGTTTTAAGGAATTGTAACTGACACAAGTAAGAAATGGCTTGAACTTGCATGACATTTGTCCAAATGTATTGAAGAAAATACCAACTCAAGCAAACTTAGGACTTACTATTATACTGCTAATAATTAACGAGAAAAATCAAGTAACTGAAGATAGTTACAGGATATCAATGGAGGAACCTGAATGAGGACACAGTCTTAGACTCTGTCCAGGTTAGGCCTCGCAGGATTGGAGCAGAAGACAGACTGATGACCCAGCTGCAAGCACTACTTTCCATGGTCACCGAAGTTACTAGAAGACAGCCTGCAAATACACTGGGATGAGTTGCCATTAGAGGAAGTCTGGTCAAAGACAGTGAGAAAGTTTGAAAAATAGGTGAGGTCTGCATGGTCTCTGCTGGCAGTCCACTGCTCACAATTTGTCTGTTGGGTTTACCAATTTGTTTTAGAAGCTCTGTTTTCATGATATTAGTGCTATGTATATATATAATCGCAATCTTTAGACAAATAGACTCCAAAGAGAAGCAATTTCCAGGGCTGAATGTACCCTCATGCTCCAGAAAACTCATAAAAAGAGAGCTCTTTATTGATTTTACACATGACTTAGAAATAATGCTTAATCACACCCCATTTTCTTTGAGAGTTTGAGGGGTTTGATATTTTTTTAAGCTTTCCCTGTTTTCTTTCTGGTCCCAGGACCATAGCAAAGTTCGCCAGAGAAATAAACTTCCTATATAATTACAAATCCTCAAAAAACAGTGTGTGTTTTACTTTCTCCAAGAATGAAACACTGCAGTCAGGTCAGGAGTGGTGTCAAGCAAACAACTTTACTGTTTTGAATTTTCTAAAGGCTGAGACTCCAGATAAAACAGCTGCCTTTTGCACACAGTATTCCTGTGATCACGTGTCATGACTGATGACAAGTCAAAACACACTGTGTTTACTCAGCTTTCATGTGAATGTGGTGGTCAGGATCTTGTGTGGTTCTGGATGTTATTAGATAAATAAGGCCCATAAACACGGTAAAGGTCTGTTTTCCAAACAAGGCAGTGTTTCCTTTCCATACCTTTTGAGGTCAGTTTTAAAGCAGAAATTCACGAGCAACATGCCAAACCAAAAGGCTTGAGTTCCTTCATTTTAAGACTGTTCAAAGTAATTACTAATATACATTTGCTGTATTTCATTCAGGGTAGGTTTCTCAACTGTGGGATTTGGAGAACATTTAGCAGCATCCCTGGACATAACCCATTAGATGCTAGTAGTAGCTCCTAAGTCATGACAACCAAGTGTCTCAGACATTGCTAGATGTTGTCAAGAAAGCAAAATCTCTTCCAGTTGTGAGCCACTGGTCTACTGTTTTGGATATACCAACAAGAACCATCTGACAAGAGTTCACAAGAGTAGTAGCCTATGAGGTGTTGAAAATTTGTAGCAAGAACTTATATATAACCAACAATATTAACTTTTGACAAGTAAATTTAAATTAAACAATCATATTTTAAAGATAATTTTTAGCTGGTATGAGTAAGGGGTTAATCTGAAATAAGAGGATAGAGTATTTTCCAAAGCAAAATCCAGGTTATTATTTTTTTCTCTCTCCACAGTCCTGTGTTATATGGAAAAGGACAATTGTATTCAATTTTTGTTTCAGGAAATACTGTACCAACTCAATGGGAAAACACAAGTGAGGTCATTTTTTTTTTTTTTCTTGCTGACTGAAACATTCCCCTGAGAAATTTCAGTCATTTCCTTATACCACTCTAGTTTATCCGTGGCCTTTCCTTAAGCATATTTTAAGAAATTCTTTGCATATTCATCTTCATTGGCGCTTCTGGTGTTATAATGAAGCATTTGTTATAAACATTAGTGACCATAATCAGATTTTAGTTTGAAACCTTATATCGGGAAACTTATGTAGGAAAGAGTAGAAGTGCAGACAGTGTTACTGAGGAAACAGTTAATACAATTTAAATAAAAAGGTTTATGGTTAATTTCAACTCATTTAGTGAATTGTAATTATATGATTACCTATAGAACCTCCATACTATGGTATTTGAAAGATCAAAGTTAGTGAAAAGTCAGCATGTAATTAGTTTCTGGCTTTGGAGCATTAGGTAGAATTACTGCAAAGAGGCAAAACTATCATTTTATAGAGACCCTTAGGAGATTTATAATGATGGTAGACAAATATATGCATACAATATCACTCGGTGTGCTAAAATTTAATTTTTGTGAGGAAATGTGGTTGAAGATGATCACAATACATGGGGATGTTCTTATTTTAATATTGGTGGCTGTTATTATTAGAGAATCATATCAAAAGATATGTCACCAGGGAGAAAATATCATTTATAAATCACTAATGAGTAGCAAACAGTGTTTAGCTTGGAGGTATGAGGCATCTCTTCACAATGTGCATTTATGATCAAACACAAAAGATCAAGTGCAGAAAGAATAGTAGATCTATATTTTATCTCATTCTGCTAAGGGATATTTTTCTGTAGTTAGAATTTCAGTGCCTATATTTCATTTTCTGCTCATCAGAAGAGATTCTGCATTTAGAAAATGATCTTTATTGTATCTAATTTGGAATTTAACTGTTAAGATATTGCATAATTGTACAGATCACAGATTATATAATTTTATTTATGTCCTGAGAGTAAGGCATAGTTGTGCAACTTGTTTATCTAGGATAACACACCAGGAAATCTCATGGCTGAAAACAGACATCTTTTAGGGACTCTGTTGAGATTTCTTGCCTTTAATTGGAAAGTGAAATCAAAGGTTGCCGGGCTCTAAAGTGTAAATCTTTGGGCCTTCAACTGGCCATCTTTTAAGTTGTTACAGTAAGTTTAAAATTATTTCCTAAGGAAAATCTTAGTCATGGTCCTTGGTAAACCCATATCCCTCACTATATTCAAGCAGCCATTGAAGTGTCTCAGGAAAATGCTGAGACTTTCTTACATTTTTATGCTCCTCTTTCTTTTGGTTTCTTTCTTTCTTTCTTTCTTTCTTTCTTTCTTTCTTTCTTTCTTTCTTTCTTTCGTTTTATCACTACTGAGGATTAAACCCAGGGCTTTCACACTGAGCTACATTCTCAGCCCCCTTTAAAAAATTTTTTTTTTTAAATCTTGAGACAGGGTCTTGCTAAGTCAATAAATTGCCCAGGACAGACTCAAACTTTCGATCCCCTGCCTTAGCCTCTCAGAGTGCTGGATTGCAGGAATGTGCCATCATATCAGAGTATGTTCTTCATTTTCTAATGAGGAAAGTCAGTCCATTTTCCTCAGCTCAATTCTCCACTAAAACTTACATGTTGCATCCTACCTGGAATCCTAGAAAAAACATCAGCCAGACCAAGACCAATCTGCAACAATGTGTTGTTATTGGGGGTGGGGGGGTAGTTTATGTTGCCCATGTGTTTCTTCTGTTTTTTCCTGAGAGGTCTCGTATTGCTTTTGATCACTGAGAAGCAGTGACTGTAAAGCACGCTGTGCTTTCAGACAGTGCCCTCTCACTGTCTGGAAAACCTGTGACAAGCTGGACCCTTGAGAAATGCTTTGTTCCACCTGCTATGGAGACCACCGGTTCACATAACTAAGTGTATTCTTTAGGAGAGCCTTTGAACTTTTCCCTTCTTGTCAGCATCCTGAGAGGCTGAGGCAGAAGGATTGCAAGTTTGAGCCTAGCTGTGACAACTTATCAACTTGGCAAGACCCTGTCTCAAAATTAGAAAAGAGTTGGAAGTGCAGCTTGGTGCTAAGACCCTGGGTTTAATCCCCAGTACCACAGGGAAAAGAAAAAAAAGGGGGGGCTGCTTTGCTTTTAACTTATGAAGAATACCAGTTTTGTAATTTTTCACATTTCCTCATCAGTGTTAAATTCTAAGAATTTCAGAGTCAATTGGTCATCCGTAATGTGCCTAAGGCTTAGTAATAAACATTTGTGGTCCAAGTCTCCTTCATTTTATTTAATATCACTACAAATGTTCCTGTTCCTAGTCTTTCATGCTTCTAACTTACCCTATCATTCTGGAAAGTGTGTCTGCACAAGTCTTTTTAAATATTTATGATAGCTAAGGAATCATGATATGTGGGGAGCAGCTGAAGCTGGAGATCAATTACACATGGGGGCTGCAGCAAGGCCACCCCTGAAATGCGAGGCACCCAATGCAAGCCACGTGTACAAGTTGATAGGCTGAGAGGTGTCACGTGACATCAACTTGACCAGTGTATAAATAACGGCCCTGCAGTTGTTGGGCAGTTCTTTTCTCCCCTCAGGAGAGAAGAATCCAGCTGACATCAGCTTTCCGTTTTCTGACTCTTGTCTTTGTTTCTGCATCCTCCACTGTCTGCCCCACAGTGAAGTTCGAGAGCTTTGCAGGACTTGGCAATAATACAATAAAACGACTGTAGAGACCGTATATTCTAGTGTTCTCACATTGACTAATAAGCTGGGAAGGTCTTCAGGGAAAACAGATTCCCATAATTATTTTAATTTAATTGTGAAATCTTTGTAATTCCTTCATGAGGCATCATACCACCAGTTCAGCTGATTCGACTATGATAGCCTAGTTGCATCAAAAAAGGGAAACCTGGAAATACCAACAAGATAAGGAAAGGTTCAAATAGCACAACAGGTTATTCATAGGAAAGTTAAGGAATCTGAAGGCATAATGCCAGAATATACATTATCAGCTGTGTGGAAATTACAGAAAGGAAGCAGTATAGAGCAACATGTTATTTATTACCAACTGGGTTTCCCTCTGTTGCTCTGGAGAATTACTGAGTATCCTTAAATTAATTCCTATTAACTAATACACTCTGAAAGATACTGAATTGAGTTGTTTGCTGCATGTATGTGAAGATTCTTTTTTGTTTTGTTTTTTGCTTTTCTTTTTTTTTATGGCACTGGGGACTGAACCCAGTGCTTTTATTCTGAGCCACATCACCGTAGCCAGCTCTCTTTTAAACTTTTCTTTTTATTTTGAGAGAGGGTCTAAGTCACTAATTGACCAGGCTAAGCTTGAACTTACAATGATCATCCAGCCTCCACCTCCCAGAGTCCTGGTATTATAGACATGAACCTCCATACCCAGCTGTATGAGCTCCTTCTTGAAACACAACACTCACAGTATATAGCATGCACCATCTGACTTTTGATTTGGATTCATACTCACAGTCTATTATGGTTTAGACCTAAAATGACCCCCAAAGTCACATCTGTTCAGAGGTGGGACTTCTGGAAGATGATTGGATCATGGGGGTGCTATCCTCATTAGTGGACTGATCTATTGATCAATACAGCTGAATGTGCTGTTAGGCGGTGGGGCCTGGTTGAAGGTGGGTCACCATAGGCATGACCTGGATGGATGTATTCTTGTCCTTAGCTCCTTGCTTCCTTCTCTGCTTCCTGCCCTGTCTGGAGTAAGCAGCTATCTTCTGTCAGCTACTTCTCTCGGACTCCTCTATCATGCTATTTCTACCTTGGAGTTAGCTAACTACGGACTAAGCCCATGGGAAATTGTGGGTCAAATAAACTTCTCTTCCTTTAAATTGTGAGTATCAGGTATTTTGTCCCACTGATGGGAAAGTGACTAATACACAGCACCTGTCTATTTGTTTGGCCCATGTGGCAATTAAGTTTAATTGTCAATGTATTTTTTTTATTAATTGTCAATTTAGCTAACTCGAGAGACACTTACTTTAATAAAGCACACTTGTGGGTGTGTCTGGATGGGTCGTAGGGACATGAGTTTGGGGAGTATATCTGGTTCCTCACCCCTTTCTCTCTGGCACTGTTCCTACTACTCTGCTGCCTGGACACCAGGTAGTGACCAGCCTTGCTGTACCATGCCCCACCACTATGATGTTACTGTCTTGCACCCACCTGAGCATGGACTGGAAGTTTTTAAAAATGAGCCAGATTAAAATTCTCCTTCTTGTAAATTGCAGATTTTAGGTATGTTGTCCCAACGATGGAAAGTCCAACCAGGGAAGCCCACAACACCTTACTCTATGTGTTCTGTTTCCCTCTAATAGCAGTCGTTTTGCTCAACTACAGGTTGAGGTTAACCTGGAGTATGGCTGACTATTTCTGTAGCTTTCCCTCAGGGTTTTCCTGCTAAGATGAATTCCATTTACACTATGTATCTGTACTTTATGTCAAAAGCCATTTCAAATACTTGCTTAAACTTGGTGAGAATCATTTTCATTACTTCAAATTTTCCAATGTGAAGAAAACAAAAGTGATTTGCTAGAATATATTGACCCAAATAAAATGGATAGCGTTGGGAATATCCTCAATGTCCTTGTCATAAAGCGGGAAGTTGTTTATTAAAGCTTTTTGGCAAAAAAGAAGGAGAGGTTGGAAAGATGTTCTATTTTGAACTCTGAGCCAAGATACGTAATCTGTCTACCAAAGAAAAGAACATTTTGGGACTAAGCCCTCTTGACTATAATTACTTAAAAATTTACTGACTATTATAAAATTAGCCTATACTTTAGTGGTCAGAGTAAAAGTTCCCTGGAACTGGGGAATAGTAACTTAAGGTTGTAAGGGAGGCTTTTGAGATTCTGAGACTGTTATGCTTTTTAATCTGCTGCTGATAAGAATATGTTAATTTTTTCAAAGTATGTTGTACTTTTGTATATATGCATTAAAGGGATTTTTTCAAAGTTATTATTAGAACATCCAAAGAGATGGACAATCTCATACAATAGTGAGATTTTTCCATTCTTATGACCTCCGTGGACACACTCTGGCAATATCAATCAAAATTATAATTGTGTATATCCTTTAACCCCGTATTTCATTTTCTGAATTTTGCCTACAGATAAATCGACACATATGAAAAAATGGTATGTAAATAATAGTATTAGTTGTAGCATTGTTTGTGGTAGCAAAAAATCATGAACCTAAATGGTCGCCAGTAAGTTCCATTAAATAAAGAATATGCATTATGTGACGAGATGCTATGCCAATGTTTAAATTTTAAAAAGTAAAATAAGGTACTTTCTATGTACTGGTTTAGAAGAATTCCAAGGCATGTTAAATGAAAAACGTAAGTGTGTGTGTCTGTGTGTATGTACGTGTGTGTTAAAAGGAGGGAACTTGTATAAATTTATTCGTATTCAAGAACACATTAGAATGTGAGGTGACCTTATTAGCAATCTATCTTTCTTGTTATTCTTCAACTATTACGTAAATTTCCCTTTCAAAAAAGGCTTAATTAAAAATAATTATGAAGTTAAAAAATAGACTCCAACTGTGGCGAAATTGATATTGCAAGGCTTGTGTTGCCACTCAATTTGAAAAGAAAATCACAAAGGTCTAAAAAAAAAGTTATTACATACAGCTTAACCTTCACAAGGTGAGTTATGAGTCAAAATTCCCTGGAGCCCCTCCAGTCTCTTTTCATATTATTTAGACTGTTTCAAAAATGTGGTCAGAGAAGAGGCATTAATTCCTTATTACAAAAGCATGTAGCTTCCATGCCACAGGAATGTGCCTGAAGAGCTGACTTCTCAAATCTTCCCCTTGCTCAAAGTTTTCCCTTCTTTTCTCTTTGATTCACTCTGACCTTTGATGAATGAATGTGAAGCTGATCATATTCAATATTTTTGTTCTCACTTACATGATGAAGAATGTAAGTGCTTTTCATGGTTGTATCGGTAATGGAACAGACAGACCCAGGAAGGGATCCAAGACGAGCAGTGAGTGTGGCCCATTGTCTTCACGAACGAGGAAACCAAAATTCTTATTTGTGTGATCACTTGCCCAAGGTCACACAGGTTGTATTCCATCCAGGTTGAGAATTTGGGTTTCCTGACTCAAAGTACATCATTCTCTGTTGGGAAGTCCTAGGTCTCTCAGACAAAAACTGATTTGCCAGAGGTGCACCTTTGGGCACTACAGACACCCTCTCCTCAATCTGATTCACAGTGATGATGGGTGACTCTTGATGACATGTGCACACCTAAGTGAGAATTCTGTACTCTTCTGGGTTAGTGGTCTACCTGAAGTTTATTGAATTTCTGACCAATCCCTGGAGTCAGGGAAGGAATCACAAATAGGACTGTAAGTCAGCTGGTGGAGGCTTTATATAAAATTCAGAGGCAGTTAAGAGAATGAGGTCAACTTCCATAGGAAAGTGAATTGTGTCTATTACATAAAGACCAAAATTGTTTTACATTATCTTAGAAAAGTGAAATCAGAGTCTTGGAGTGACACATAGTTTTCATCTAGTAGACCAATATTGACTACTCAGTTCTGATAACTAAAGGCCATTATTAAAGGAAGTAAGCTTCAACCAGCCACAGATGGAAAGCGAACCATGAGAGAATGGTGTGATTCAACACCTTCCACACAATTTATCCTTATTTATTTCTGGACATATTATTTCTCAAGCACAGAGTGACATTTAACGTACATTACTATTTTTAATAGTACATATTTGCCGTACATATTGATCACATTCATCATAGGGAATTTGTACCTGTACATAATATATCTTCATTCATTTTATTCTCATTCCCTTCCTCTCCCCTCCCTTCAACCCTTTGGGTACCTTACTATCTTATACGGAAGGCAGACACTCAAATGAAAGATTTGAAAAATTCCAGTTAGGTATTCTGAAACTTATTTATGATTTCTCACTTTCTTTTTGAAATCAAAATCATAAGTCTCCTCCATCATCAGTTCAATTCAATCAAACATGTATTAAGTGAAAAAAATTAGAGAGCATGGTGTGCCAAACTATCTCATCGATCAATCATTTCAAAGTCTATGCAAACCCCTTTCTGGAATGAAGCACCTTCCCCTTCTTTGTCTCCACATTCTCTCTTCCATTCTGCTTGTGCTACCGTACAAATCTCACAATTACATCACAGAGCAAGTTTTATCAGAAACTCCACATTTAAGGATTGCGGCATGTGGTTCCCTAAAATAGAAAGCTTTGTGACCTTTTTCAAAATCCTCCCTATCCCATATATCCTTCCCAGATACACAGCCCATTCTTTCTGTGGAAGGGAACAGTGTAAAGAATGCACAGCCAGCAAGAGGCTTTGGAGCTCAGCAGGGCCCTGGTGGATGCATGCATATACATGGGATCAGGGGCGAACCGGATGGACTGTCTCTCCCAGTGAGTGAAAGTCTTAAACCGAGATTAACCTTGAAGCTCAAATTAGATAAAAACAAATAGAAATTTCTCCACAGGAATAAGAGCTTAATATAAAGGAAAAGTATTTCGTAGCCCACATAACTTTAATTAAGATGAAAGGGTTTCCGAGTATCTGCTTCCTCGACAATCTTATGTTTAAAGATGTGTGTTGAGCTCAGCATGAAGGAACTAGTCTATGCAGCTCATTATTCACTTTTACAAGGGCCTACTTTGGGAGCTCTTTGTAAAGCTCTGGTGTTCACTTCCAGTTTTCCCTCCAAGTGTGCCTTCCTCTAGGCTTTTCTTACATTCTCAGGAAATCTATCGACCCCTTTATTGCAGCTACACCTTACAGTGGAGACACCTCCTTCTAGTCAAAGGAAGATGTCAACAACAGGGAAAGTCACCTTCCTCCAGGGACTACAGCTCTGTGTTGGAAAGCAGGTGGGACCAGTCGAATATGAAATTTCTTACATGGAATTCATTAAGACAAGTTTTTTTCTGCTAGAGAAAAATCTAGTAGGCATAAGTGTGTGCACAGAAAATAAAACGGACACATAAGCATGCTGAAAGGCTTAGAAAAAACTTTCAGTGAAGCTGTTAAAAGATTGACTGGAGTTTTTGCAACCATCTTACTGATATATTTCTGATGCTTTGGATAAACATCCTTCCACTTTCTTCTGTGTTTCTAAACCATGGCTGGATATCAGCATTTATCAAAGAGCTTGGTTAGAAACAGATCTCTGGAGCATCCAGAATAGCAGGTGCATGAATGTCTCCATCCCAGATGTGTTCGCTATTGGCTTCACAACTTACTGGTTGATGACACATCTGTGGCATACCTTCCCCCAGTCTTGATGCTGATCTCTAAGAAGAATTATAGTAGTAGATACAGGTATTTCATAGTCAGAGTATTAAATTTGATAATATAGTTACTTATATGTGCCTGAATCATAATAAGCATTTAAATACATTTTAGCTATTTCATTAGATCATTAAAGATTAGATGTCAAAAAATACACATACGTGAAATATTTTCTCATGGTTAAACTTGATTCCTTCTAGGTAGGATCTTAAGCAAATTATTTACTGTCCTAAGGCCTCAATTTCCACATCTGTAAAATGAAGACAATATTTGCGTGCTTTTTCTGGGTTGTAAAGACAGTGAGATCATATATAAGGAGAAAGATTAAAGGTAGTAAGATTTTACTGAATGTGAAATATTGGCAATTTTCATTTCAAATCTGTAGCACATGGTGGAGAAGTGCTGTCTTTGGGAATCCAGGATGAATTATGTCTCTTTACTGTTATCTTCTGGATCTGAAAATTGTAGGGAATGTGCAGTTTATAGAGCAAAATAAAAAGATCATAGGACTTGCCCAACAGATCTTTAACTTTTTTTTAAATAGAGGTTCTGTACCTGTTATGCTGTGGATCTAAAATGTACCCCCAAAATTCTCATCTGTTCAGAGATGGAATCTGGTTGGAAAATGTGGGCCTTTGGGGATGTGGCCCAAAGGGTGTGTTCTTGTCCCTGCTCCACCCTTCACTCTGTTTTCTGGTTGTCATGGGATGAACAATTTTCCTCAGCCAGATCCTTCTCCCATGATGCTTCTGCCTTGGAGCCAGTCACCCATGGACTGAGCTTCTTGAAACCCTTAGATAAATAAACCTCTTTCCTTTAAGCTGTAGGTGCCAGGTATTTGTAGTAGTGATGGGGAAAACTGGTTAATACAGTGCACAAATAAAACAACCTTGGACAACAACACATGATAACATCTCCCATACCCCCAGGGCCTCCATTTCTTATCATATTAAAATATCAATGCCCATTTAAAAAGAAGCAAAGATAGTAAACAATAAAGAAACACATAGAACATGATTTCATTTTGTGTCTTCTAGCTTAGCCATAAGCCAAATATTTCTATAGTATTTTTTACTGATAGACTAATTGAAATATGTCCTAGTATATGAATATGATCAGAAATAAAATACTCTAATACATTTGAATCAGATTATTGTTTCTGATAATGGATAAGCAGCAATGTCTCATACTTTTTAAAATTAATATCCTGCAGAAATATTACTCAAAACACTGCTCGCATGAAGTTAAATGATATAAAATAAAATAAGTCAACACCCAAATATACCTTACTCATGTCAGCGTGAGGAAAATAAATAAATATTCCTCACTATAACAGAAATCCAAGATGTCTGAGTGATGCAGTCTAAACAGTCCTCTGTCTCAGGCAAGGTATCGAACTCAAATACTTCCAGGGACCAGGTAACATTAAGAGTCAACCCTGCTCAGTGGTTCTGTAGTAAAAACTTCAAAAGTCACAATTTTCTCTCTAAAAAAAGAAAACAAAAACAAAAACAACAACAACAAAACTTTTCTACCTTTTCCTCACAGCAGCAACTCTTCTGTTTTCCCAATTTTGATCAAGAGATTTCCAGTCTTAGGAAATTCCGTGCAATTGCAACAACAAGTTATAAGTGGTACTTGCTTAGAGTGTCAGGAAGACAGTGGCAAGGGTGGGGAATTGTAACAAACTAAAAGCAAAATACTCCATCAAAATGAATGTAATGCCCTCTGAACCAGCTAAGTGATACAACAGTGTGGAATCAGTACTGCCACAACTTTGGATGTTCAAAGGGAACCTGAAATTGTGATTTAATCTGAAAGCTCTCAATTTATACATATTTGCTGAAATAAAAAATTTGTGGGCCCCAGTGGCTAGTTTATTAGCACTTCTCAGGGGAGTGGGCTTGTAGGGAATGTTCTGATGGAATTGTAAGTTACTGTGTATCAGAACAAACATCGATCATGAATCCAGGTGGACCTAATCCTTTGGGTCTTCTCAAATCTGGGTCAGAATCCACAGTGCACATGTTGAGCATTCCCATAAGCTCAAGTTTGAGGAAGGGGAGATTGCTAACCAGAGGGCATTAGAGCCCTTGAGAGTGTTAGTGGCCTCTAGAGTGATTAGCTTATTTATTTACTCTTGTACTTTGGATGAGTGTCCCCCAAGTTTCATATGCCAGGGTTTGGTCCCCAGTGTGGCAATATTGGGAGGTCCTGTGTGGACCTATAATAGATGGAGAAGTAGAGGTCCTTAGGTTATTTGTGGGGGGTCTTCAAAAGGGACTATGGGACCTGGTCTGTTTCTGTCTCTGTCTGTCTCCTACCCACACCCATTCCCTATGCTTCCCTCCTCCTCCTCCTTCCTCCCTCCTTCTTTCCTCTCTCCCTCTTTGCTTCCTGCCTCCAGACATGAGCACTTGCTTGGACACACACTTCTGCCATGATGTGCCACCCTCAGCCACCAAATCTTGCTTGAACTTTCAGAGAACTTCCAGAACCATGAGTCAAAGTAAAACTTCTCTTTATTTCACAGGTAACCTGTCTCAACTATTTCGTGACAGGGACAGAAAGTTCAAATAATATTTCTGAGTGCCTAGGACTGTTCTAAAAACTGAGCATATGTCAGGCAATGGGACAAACCAGTCACTTCTGTCACACTTTAGGTCTTAGAGGCAGACACAAGTGGTAAGTGCCTCTGTTTCCTCATTTGTCAACAAAGAGTGTCATTGTAACCATTCAAGAGCGAGATAGGAAAACAGCAATATGTCTTACATGATACGTGTTATGAGGGAAAAAGAAGGCAGGATGCAGAGCTAGAGAGTGATGGAGACTGAGGAAACGGTGCACTAAAGAATAACAAAGTCACTAGGAAAATTCTATCTACTAAGGCACAAATTACGCAGCAGGACATTTCACCTGGGAACCTAACATGTTCCAGGTGTTTGCTACATACCAAGCACCATAAGCTTTACATGAATTAACCCATTTCATCTGCCTGACCACTATCAGCAAGGCAGTGCTTTGATTATTTCGTTTTAACAGACAAGGAAATAGAGCCTAAGAGAGGCTCAGTCCTTGGCATCTCTCAGGGAGCTCGGTCCACCCATGCTGCCTGGGCCACTCTTTGGTACTGAGCTTCACTTTGGTTTCCATTTGTCTTCTGAGGAGGGGTGAAGCTGCTGAAAATTTGCTCTAGGAGAGGAAGAGGCAGCCAAGAGGACCTCAGCCATTCCTTGATCCTTTGAACCAGCCTCTTTGCTGTCATCCAACCTCTTGCTCCTCCACATCCATAGACCAAAGAGAAATGAGAAAATGCATTTGGAAAACCTAAAATGTACATGATGGATAAGGTATATCTTATATAAAATGTTTAGTATCAGGAGTGTTTAGGGATTTGGATTTTTTCTGATTTTAGAATAATTGCATATACATAATATCTAGAGGACAGGGCAAAACCTAAACATGAAATGCACTTGTTTACATGTACCTAATGCATATTGACTGAAGGTAACTTTATACTATATCTTTAGAGTATAGACAACAAACTTTCGTGTAGAATTTTCCACATGTGGCATCATGTAGGTACTTCAAAAGTTCTGGATTCTGGAATATTACAACTTTGGGAATTTGTATTAAAGATGCTCAGTCTTTATTTTGTTTTATACTTTATTTTCTTCCACTTATTTTGTACCCATTAAAATCCTACTCTGATTATTTCTGTTGTTAATGAAGAAATGAAAAAAATTTGAATTGTCAAGTACTGAGCATCAAAAATAAATGGTGACAGAGTATCAAGAATTCAAATTATACGGCATTTTGTGTCAGACTCTAATCTTGGCCACATCACTTCTTTGTAGTTTCCTTGCCTTCCTGATACACCTATCACTGCACATAGACCCAGCCTCCTAGTAGGTGCTCAGTAAATATTACACTGAGCCATTGAACTTATAGTCCCATTTATTTTCCCTCCAGACAATTGTTGGTGCACACACATGTTTCCAAAATTCTTGGAGATCCTCAGACCAGGGCTGTCCCTAAATGTGACATGGCATCATTTATAACACCCAGTCTGTTGCAATCAAAAGTATTTTCCTACAGAGCAAAAAGCAGAATGAACTTTTTATTCATTTGGTGCAAAAAGCCAAAATTAACATCTTTTTGCTTTTACATTCAGCATGGAATATTTAATTCAGCCCTAGGTTGGGAGTTTTTCAGATTTTTAAAAATCATTTGTTGAACTAAGAGCTTCACTACTCCTGTGAAGCCCATCATTTCCTGGTATTAGATATAGCTTTTCATTTAATTAATTTTAATACAGTAATTTATTTTTATATTTTCTTCTAATCTTGTCAACCCAATGTGGATTTTGCTTTTAATAAAGTACAGGGTAAGCTACTTAAAGTGAACTAATTGGGCAAAGCCTGACTTGTCCATCTGATCAGAACGGACATCTGAAAGAAGACGGGCTGGGGGGAGGGTAGGGAGCAGAGGGAAAGAAAAAAAAAGCAAGAAAAATTCCTTTCTAGAATCTATGAGGCAGAAGAAGCAATGCAGGTAGAACTTGCCTAGCATACAGAGTATAGTTGGGACCTGTGCAGGACCCCAGGAGAGAATTCAGAAAATCGGTTTCCTCTATGGTCTAAGCAGCAACCCTAGGTATCATGAGAAAAACAAGACAAAAATCATTCTGGTGATTGAAATGGATTGTAGCCCATTCCACAGTCCTCTATGTGATCTTTCCTATGGTTTGTCCCTAGGAAAGACTGCTCTTGAGGACTAGTAGGTGTGTACAATCTCATGTGGGCTCTTGGCTCTAGACCTTTATTTTCTATCCTATAAGCCAACTGCAGCTCTCTTATCAAGCGCTCTTGCCTTCCATTTCAGTTGTGTATTGATCTTGTCTGTACTGGCATGAGCTAAGCACATGCTAGATACCAAGGTTTATGGAATGCATCCTTGTACTACTGTCTTGTATAAAAGAGGTACTCCTATCTGGAAGTAAGAGTCAACTAAGTTTTGTAACCCTCGTTAGACTGAGCCTAGACTATTACTCTGGGCACCAATTATGGAACTAGACTCCCTAGATTTCAACTCCAATTGCATTCTTGCTTGAGATCATATAGTTTCTTACCTGTAAACTGAGAATATTTCAACATCAGCTTCACAATGTTCTTGGAAGATTACATGAGTTAGTATATAAAGGATTTAGTGCAACTCACAGAGGGTAAGTGCTGTGTGTTTGCTAATATTGATTATTTGTCAGACTCTTTGGGCTGCAAATGACAGAAACCCAACTATAACAGTCTTGAGCAATAGGGGTTTCATCGACTCACTTGATGTAAAAGTACAAAAGTAAACCTGGATGCAGATGTACAAATTATTTTTTTCACATCTTCCTTTCCATCTCACTCCCCTATTCTTTGCCTTCCTTGTGTTGGCTTCTCTCTCAGGCAGACCTTTTTCTTGTGCCCTCCTTATCCACTACACGTAGAATGGCCAAAAGCTTCCAACTCCCAGAAAACTCTCAAATGGAAATGAGTTTTCCCTCTCCTGTGCCCTGGAAAAACACCCACAACCATGTGTCAGTGGACAAGCTGAAGATCTGTGAGTAGATCTGGAGCTTTCACTGTGACATCTCATTACTCAGGGTAGATTTGTACCACATCTCAAGGAACCCGAGGAACAAGAAAGAAAATCTCCTTGAATTAATAGTAGGAAAGTGGCGACTCCCTAAATGTAAGGTATAAGTCTGCTACCACGTGAAGACAGAACACCCAGTTGACAGGCCATAGCTACATCTTCCACAAGGTAAAATCCTTTCTCAGTGTGTCCTACAGCGTCCTACTCCAGTGGTTTCTGGTGTCATAAACAATCAGTAAAGGCATTTACCAAAGGGCTAACCCTGTATTCTCCAACCACTTTTTATTGTAGAGTACATAATAAATGGTTTTTATTAATATATATATATATATATATGTATATATACATATATACACTTTTCTAGAGTTAACTGTTGCATATCTCTCTCTGTATTTCTGTGTGTGTGTGTGTGTGTGTCACACACACACAAGCACACATTTCTGCTCCATCAAAGAAGATGAGCCTAAAGGCCATGCATGGGCCAATAGTAGCAGATGCTCTAGGTGTACAGCCACCTCTTTTCTTGCTACACTATCTACGGAAGCCCATCATCACCTCTAATCTTCCTCATGTGCCTTTTCCTCCTCTGGAGACCTTCTGACCCTTTCAACACACGGAAAATCTAACCATGAAAACAAGCAAGTAAGAAAAGTATGTGGTTGAGGGCTAGATGGTGATTATATTCGTGAGTAAGGGCCTGCTCATTTCTGCCTTCACTGGCTCCATTTACTAAGTAGAAAACAAGCAAGCAGCATGAGAAAAGTGTGAAAAATGGGTCTTCTGGGTCAGAAGAAATGGAAGGAATAACAGGGACAAAATGTCTGGACCATGATAGAATGTTGTGGTTGTATCTTCAATGTCCTCCAGAAAGTTTATTGTGTTGAAAGCCTCATTTGCTGGTGTTCTTTTGGGAATTAAAGGGATCATGAGGACTCCAACTCCATCAGTGGATTAATTCATTGATTGGATCATGTTTTGATGGCGTTAGTGGGAAGTGATGGAAACAGAAGGCAGGTCCTAGTTTTAAAGGGGGTGGGTCATGGGAATGTGGCCTTGAGAACCATCTCTGATCCAAAGCCTCTTCCTTTTACGCTCTGGCTCTTTCCTTCACTCTCTGCCTTCTGTCCCCCATGAGGGGAGCCACTTTGTTCCACTATATGCTCCCCACCATAGTGTTGCTGCCTCGCCGCAGGCCCAAAAACAACGGCTCCAAATGACCATGGAGCAAAAACTCTAAAACCATGAGCCAAAACAAATATTTACTCCTTTTTTTCCCAGATATTTGGTCATAGCCACAAAAAAGACCAAATTCAGTGTGCCTACTTGGCAACAGAAAGAGACTACCTGAGGCTTAAGGTTTCTGGAGGCCAGTGTGTCAGGAACACAGCCCTCATGGGAGAGTATTTTGGGGCAGAGGGACAGGAAAGGCCAGGAAGATAGGGTTTGGAAAACTGGGATAAAGACTTTGGATTTTCTTTCAAATGAACCCTTGCAGGATACTATTTAAACTCTTTGAACTCTGGGTTCCACTTCTCACAAAATAAGGGGAGAATATATAAACTTCACCTCTAAAATTCTTGATCCTGAGATGAAGCAAGAATTAATTCTTAAGTGTTCATTAAACTAACAGCTCAAATCTCCTGATTATAAAGCATTTGTTGAGAAGTGAAATTTCTTATCCATGTATTTCTCTTTTATTCTTTAAGAGTTTTTAGCTTTCCTCCAATATCTTGATCTTCAAATTGCTCTCGTTTTGGAACTTGTTTTATGGATTTAACTCTAAAAGTTTTCACTAAGAAAGCAAATAGGGGTCAATCATTCAGTGTGTATTTTTTGAGCAGAGATGGTGTTCCTAGCACTGTGAACTTATTTTCAATATTTTTGGAACACTTTGCAAAAATATGAAGGTGAAAAGATTAAATGCGAGTGTACTGAAATTTGATGGGCAAGTCTGAAACTAGAAATAAACATTCCTTGGGCTTGTAGATTGATATCAGTGCCAGAATTTCTCTTCTGTGAGAATTTTTTTCCCTGTTTCTTAGTATTTTCAGGTAAAACCCTTCTCATCATCTGAGGTTGCTGATTATAGCATCACTAGGATAGAAAGCAAGCATCCCATACAGCTCAAAGTCTTAGAATCAAAAAGTAAATTATCCATATGGTGGAAAATATACCATTTTTAAATCCTCATTTGAAGATGCTATAGTGATGTGGGGGGAGTGATCATGGAGTAAGTGATGAATATACTAGACTGAATTGTTTACTATAATCTCAATTTTAGGTGAATATGCTTTTTATTTATATAATGTTCTTAACAAAGCAATGATTTTCTCAATACAGCATGACTATGGATAATTTATTTTGTTTCTCTATGAACATTTAAAACCTTTTGTTCATAATAAACATGTACTGTTTTCCTGACAAAGCTAAAATCAAGTTTACTAAAACATCATAATTTTCTGGTGTCTAGATAAAATAGGTTATTAATAAAATATCCCAATGTTATTCTCTCCCAATAAAAGGATTCTCCTCTTTCCCCACAGGTAGAAAGCAGCAGACAAACTAAGGTCTACCTATTTTAGAGGACAAGTGCCTCCAGCTACTTTATGGGGGTATTGTGGGGGGGATAAACAATGCCATAAATTTAAATTTCTATAAAAATGATACACAGATAAAAAACTGTCTTGGTTACTTTTCTCCCATTGCTGAGACAAAATACCTGACATCCAAAATTAGGAAAGAAAAAGTTTATTTAGCTTACAATTTCTGAGAGTTTCAGTCCATACTCAGCTGGTTCCAAGGCAGGTTGGCATGGCATAGGAGCAGCCATTCACGGTGGCAGAAGATACCAAAGGCAACAAGAGCAAAAAGGCAAAAGGGAAAAGCACGCCTCCTTCCCTCCTTTACATTGTATGCCGGCTACCTGCCTCTGGATGGGTGCAGCACTCACACCACCAATCCCAGTGTTAGATAATGAACCAATTGCAAACACTAGACTCAGCCACATTCAAAACACTAGACTCAGTCTTGCTCCCCATGACCTCATGAGGCTTTGTGGTGACATCCAAATACAAACCATAACAAGAAGTGACTGGGGTTCAGAGTAAAACAAAATTTCATATACCAGACCTAATTTCTTGTAAAATGATAAATGACTTTCACATTCCTTTTTGTGCATAATTTATTCAACATTCACTTAACAAATATGTGAGGGTTCATTATTTATTGACAAACACTTTATGGCACTTGTTTTATGCCAGCACTGATTCAAAGTGTTTTGTTGTTGTTGTTGTTTATGTGTTTTTGTGTAATTCATCTTTTTAAGGTAGATAGTATCTGGGTTTTATTAACAGGAAAGCTGAGACAGAGGTGATTTAAATTATCTGATATCCCAGAGCCAGAATATGATAAAATGTGAGATTTACATCACACAGTCAGCCACAAACATCCACACTATCACAGTGCCGAGTGCTGCACTCACTCTTGGTTTCACTTACTACTAAACAGCAAGATGGACCAAGTTCCTATTCTCAGAAAAAATGTGCTCTTGTGAGAAGACAGACAACAAATCCAAAACTCACACTAAGTAAATGGACAATTACTAGAAGAGTACAAAATCCAATAAACCTAGAAAAGAAATTGTGGAAAATATGTGTATATGTACAAAAACAACCATGGCATTTTAGCCCGTGGTAGGATGGCGCTATGAGGCTATTCCCCTTCTTCATATGATTACTACATAGAATAAAGGGGTAATTCATTGGAGGCTGTGCTAGGGAAGGGCAATAAAGGAAATCACACTTCCCTCAAGGCTTGTTGCAGTCCAAAGCCAAGGAAACATTTCCCATTTTCAGTGAAGAGGCAGTGTGAGAGAACCATGCAAAGGTGTAGGAACAACTTTCTCCTAGAAAAAGAATGGAGCTGAAAACGCTCATCTGAGCAGAACTGTGAATCACTGTGCTGTTGTGCAGTGAACAACCAATGTCTCACCAGTCTCTGCACTCAGCAGTCTCCATGACCCCTTTTGGGCAGGGAAAAGATGAAACTAAGTCTAAAAAATAACTTTAGTTTGGATTTTTGATTAGCTTTTGTTATTACACATTGAAAAATTCTAATAGTATAGTCTAGGGGATTTTTTTTTTCTTAACTTGGCTCCTTTAGCAGAGAAAGAGAAAATATCTTTAATTGGCAACCAGAACTTGGGTGGGTAGCAAAACACAAACTATATGTTATAAATGTAAGGGATTTTGTTTGTTTGTTTTATTTGTTTTTAAAATTTCTATCTTTTATGAATTTTTGTCCTGGGCTCATTGGTATAATTTGTAAAATTTTTTGTTATGAAATCCTTTTGGGGTATACTGAACTTCCATTTGTAGAATAAAGTTATCTGTCCAGCTTGGTTCCATTGTTCACAAGGCTATAGAGAAGTCTCACATCTGGAGTGCAACATCTTCTCAGCTGGGGAGATACCCCGTTACCTCACATCTATGCAGAATTTAATCCAATATGACAGTGCATCAAAACTTGATGTGTTATGCTGTTGAAGCCACCTTTTGTGCAGAAGTCAGAACTGCTTTGGACATGACCTCTTGTGAGACTGGATGTCCCAAGATGACAGCCATGTTTCTTTGGGATCACAGTCCCATGGCGGTATGCTCCTATGCCAGTGGTGAGAGGCTTATTTGTCTCCACCTTGCTTCTGGGGGGGGGGTTGAAAATTTGTTTCTACTTCATTGTTACCATAAGGAAACTTTTAGAGCATCTACCATGCTCTTAGCACATTCCTTTACCTGTCTCCTTCATGTACGTCTGTATGTGTCTGTTACAGCTTATATCTAGATGTCCCCCCAAAACCTCAAGCCATAATAAGTAGGGCTTTTCAGAGGTGACTGATCTAGAGTATGTGGTGCTGAGATTAAGAGTGTGATCCTGAGATTAACAATACCCAACCATGGCTATGAGTGGCACCAGGCAAAACATGAGTGGCCTGCATGGAATATAAAGGGACAGAAAGAAGTTGCTCTGCTGCTTCACTGCTTTGCTGCCTTAAGCCTGGCCTGGCCAATGTGCGCTAGGAGAAACAGCCAGACAAGACCCTGGGCACCTGCCAATAACAGGGGGGTCCTGGTGTAGCCACACAGGCCGAGAGAAGAAGCAGCCCCACCACTACATGCTTGAAGCCATCAGGAAAGCCTTGGTGTAGCTGCATGATTCTGGATAAACCCATCCCACACACCACTTCCTCCTCAGGTACCTGGATTCAGAGAAAGTCAGGTGCCTGACCCATTCCTCTACCCTGTGAATGGGCAGCCAACATAAAAAATGCTTGGGACCCCACAATCAGGGCTCATCCAGAGGAACCACAGAAAATGTCAAGACGAAGGAGCAAAATATCAGACCTCCAACTCACACAGAACAAGTTCCAGAGACAAAGAAGAAATTAGAAGTTGCATACCTGAAATTTCTGAAATGATAACAACTGAAATCAACAACTTCATGAGACTGTGAAAGAAATCAGATCAGAAATAATATCTCAGGTAAAAGAAAAAATGACAACCATAATGAAAGAATTGCTGAGCATATTTAAAAATGACATATAGGTTTTTTAAAAAGAGCATAGGAAAATGATGGAAACCTTGAATAAACAACATAGGAAAGAATTGGAATGCATGAAATGGATTCAAAAATATATCAAGGAAATTAGAAACTCCATTGAAAGCTAGCAAAACCACTTGAACAGAACTGAAGATACACTTTTAGACCTTGAAGACAGGATTGCAGCTGTAGATTGCAAAAGGAGAGATCTCTTAAAAGTAACAAGGAACCAGGTAATAACAAGTCAATGGCTGCAAGATGATGCAAAGAAAAATAATTTAAGAGTGATAGGTGTCAGCAAAACAACAGGAGTCAACATAAATGCAATATAAAGTCTATTTACAGAAGTAATAGCAGAAAACTTTCCAAGCATGGGAAAATGACCTGACATACAGATAAGTGAGGTATATAGAACTCCAACTAGCTATAACCAAAATGTATCTACACCCTGACATATAATAATAAACATCCCA